>JADRCH010007458.1:929548-971779 GCA_019843965.1 Rhynchomys soricoides | reverse complement strand
GAGAGAGAGAGAGAGAGAGAGAGAGAGAGAGAGAGAGAGAGAGAGAGATTGGTATGGCTTTTGAAATCTTGAAGCCTATCCCCTAAGGACACAATTTCCTCAAGGAGGACACACCTCATAATCCTCCCTAAACAATTCACTGACTTGGAAAAAGTTTCCAAATATATAAGCTTATGGGGGCCCATTTTCATTCAAGACACCAAAATCTTGACATACCTCACCTAGACACTGTAGCAAGTCAGGTAACTTGAGTGGTGAGTTTTCCTTGTATTGAAGTTTCTAAAGTAGTTGGGTATCAAATAATAGATCATCTCAAGAAAGCACCTAACTATACATCTCAACATGTGGGAAGTAATAAATTGAATTTCTTCTTCAATGTGTACTTTCTGTCCAGTAGATATCACTGCACAAAATATCCTACCACCATGATTTAACACTTGTGAAAAGTACAAGTTAATCTGTTGCCTTCAGTGAGCCTAGATACTATCAGGGTTTCAATTTCTTTCCCACTGTCTTAACATGGTCAAAAGAATGACCCATGGTGAGCAATAGCTTAAGGAACCTCAAGTGCATTCTGTTTCCTGGATTATTTTTGTGTGTGATTTCCTTCCTTCTGTGATCAACATTTACATTCAATGTATAAGATACGTTTATTCTTGTTGGATGCCAGATTATAGCTATAGAACTCAATCTATTCAGTGTACCCTGAATCTTGTTATGGCCTTCTGCTTTGCTTTCATGCCTTCCCAGACATCATCTGGGAGCCAAGCAATTGTGTTTAACCTGATCTGCCCTAAGTATGTTCTGGAAAAGGGGTACTGTGTTAATATTGAGTTTGTGCTTATTGGCATTTATTTATATGATTTTTTGATCATGTTTTTCTGAGCATTTTTTTTTTTTATTTTTAGAACTCAAACCACCTTCCTTGGATAATTTTTTTTCTGTTACATTCCTGTATAAAAGTACATTGAAGACAAAGGGAGGTTGTCTACAGCATTAGACTGCAGTCTGCCCTGTTCTTTTAGATCTTCAGATTCCAGGTTCAGCAAATAAGATCTGCACAAGAAAACGAAAGTCAACACCCACACCCTCTACAAAACTAGGTTCGACCTATGGACACTTTGCCATTTTACGTGTTGTAGCTTTTTTGTATTTCCACGTTCTTCAAAATATGGATTTTATTTTTAAATCTGAAACTTTCAATTCATAAAGTCAAGGGAATGAATCATTTAACTTGTCCCATATTATCATACATTTTCTCAATTCTGTCCAAGTTAATTTATCTTCCATTCATTTTTTATCCTGTATGTGCATTCCATCCCAACAGTTTCCTCACCTCCATTTCTCCTAGTAACTCTCATATTCCCTTTCCCCTAGACCCACACCTCCTCTTTTTACCTACCAAAAAAAAAAAGTAGGCCTCCAAGGCATATTAACAAGACATGGTATAACAAGCTACAATATGACAAAGAACAAACCCTCGTGCTAAGGCTTAAGGAGACACCCCAGTGTGTGTGTGTGGGGGGAAGTGCACATAAGAAGTTCAGAAATAACCTACATTCCCACTGTTATGGATCCCAGGAGAACACCAAGCTACATTACTATAACATGTGCAGAAGACCTAGCTCAGACCCATATGGGGTCCCATGCTGGGCCTGTGATTTATGTTTCAGCCTCTATGAGCCAAGATGAGCCCTCCTTAGTTGATTCTGTAGATCTGCATCATGTTCTCATTGGTTCTCAACCACTCTAGCTCTTAGATTCTTTCTTCTCATCCCCTTCCTTATGGTTCCATTGGCTTTGCCTAGTGTTTAGCCAAGGGTCTTTACATATTCTCCTCTAAGTTGCTGGACAATGCCTCACTGATGACAATGAGCTAAGCACTGAACTACGAGTATAGCAGAATATAATTAGGAATCATTTCATTGACATTTTTGCCAGTCATACTGCTTGAGATAGGTTGTCACTAAGCAGTCTTTGGTGTTCTGAAAAGGGCTATGAAGACCAGACAGACTTCAAACTCACAGTATTTGCCAACCTCCGCATCCCAAGTGCTGTGATTAAAAGCATGCAGCAATAAATGCAGCTTCAGCATCCACAGTTCTTCCTAGACATAAATTTCTTGTATCTCACCCATCTTTTGTCCTTTTGTAAAAACATTTCAAGACCAATTTGTGCAGTCAAAATATTCTTGAATGTATAGCCAACCACTAATGAGTGGTTAATACCAGGGTCTACATTTTTATAGAAATCTCTCTTTTAATATCTCATCAGATAACAATTGTAATTAGCTCCATGAATAGGAATATGATGGTGTTCTCATACCCATCTCTATGCTGTAATTTGGAATGGCTTTGACTTGCACAGGTTTTGTTTATGTTATCTCTTTAAAATATGAGTTCATGTATGCAGCTATGCTGTTGTGTCCTGAAATAAAGTTTACTTGTAGTCAGTCACCCTCCTCTGCTGGCTCTTGCACATTTTCTGGCTCCCTCTCCCAAAAAGATCTCTGAACCTCCGAAGGGGTTTAGTTCATGTGTTCCTTTGAGGACTGAGGAATTTTTGCAGTCTCTGGTTCTCTACTCTGGCCAGTTGTGGTTCTCGATGTTAATCACAGTCCATTGCAGATAGAAACTTCTTAGATAAGGGTTGAGGGATATAGTGATAGATGGGTTTAACCATTTCATTTGTCTTTTGGAGTAAGTTTAATACTATACCCATTTAATAGTATAATAGCTGTAGATTTTTGTGTCTTATTTGTTACCCTCTGCTATCTAGTAGGATCACTGTAGCACTGTTAAAGGATAACCCCATTTTAGAAACTTTTATATTATATATCAAATCTTCATAGCTGTAGTTTTTACATTTGCTTTTTGAATGGTTTTAGTGTAATTTATTGTTCACTGTAGTGGTTTAAATTTGCCTAGCCCATAGAAAGTGGCACTGTTAGGAGGTGTGGCCTTGTTGGAGGAAGTATGTCACTATGAAGGTGGGCTTTGGAGGTCTCATCCTATGTTCAGGTTCTAGCCAGTGTAGAAGAGATGCTTAGCTCTGTGGGTGTCAGTCTCTACTAGCTGCAGTCTCATCAAGATATAGACCTCTCAGCTCCTTTTATAGCACCATGTCTCCTTGGATACTGCCATGCTTCCTGTCATGACGATAATGGACTGAACCTCTGAAACTGTAAGCCAGCCCCAACTAAATGTTTTCCTTTTACTAGAGTTGCCTTGGTCATGATGTCTCTTCATAACAATGGAATCCCTAACTAAAATATTCCCTATGCTACTTCTTCTACCTTATCCCTCACTGTTCTACTACAGTTTAACCTTCCTTGCTCTTTTATTCCCTCTTAATCCTTTATACCAACCATAGCATTATGTATCCTCATTTTCAAGCCCATCACTATGGCTCCTAAGTACTTTCCTGACTTCTATGGATGTTCTAAATGAGTCATATATAACTGAAAATGTCATACTAACATCAGAGTCTAGGATACCTCACTCTGGGTGATTATTTCTTTCTCCATCTATATATCAGCAAATTTCATATTTTCATTTTTATTAATATGTAAATAATATTCAATGGGGGTAAATCCATTCATTAGGTAATAACTTTAAGTTTATGTACATTTTCTGGTAATTGTGACTAGAACAGCTACAAATAAAGAGAAGATACTTTTATAGTAAGACTCGGAATCCTTTTGCTGTATGCCCAAGAGTGGATAATATGGTAGATATTTTCTTTTGCTTAAGTATAATTATGACATTTTTTTAAAAAATGTGGACCATCCATTATTATTATAATATATCTATGAAAATCTTTGGCTGAAGAATCGTTATCATTTCATTCTATTATATATAACTTTAGCATTTATCATTAAGACTATTATTATTGTCAAGGTAATTTTTGTGTATAGTGTGATATAAAGACCCAATTTCATCTTTTTGCAGGTAGTTGTCAATTGTTCTAGTATTATTGATTAATAAGTCAATAATCTGGACTGTAAAAATAAAGCACAGCCTTTCACTTAATTAATACAACACCTTTATCTAAAATACACTGATCATAAATGTAACGATTAGCCTGTTTCTTTCTATTCCATTTTATTCATATAATTTCTAGACCCAAATCATATTATGGTAATTATGAAAAGAGTTTTGAAATACATAAGTATGAATCTTCAAACATTGTTCTTTTTCAAGGTTATATTGATTCTTCCAGTTCCTTGCCTTTTCATATGAATTTTAATATCAGCTTGTCGATTTTTACAAAGGAGGTTATAGTGTCTATTTTTTTTTTTAATTTATAGGTTAATTTGGCTAAGACTTGCTTTTCTCAGAATGTTGAATATTCCAATACATGAACCTAGAATGTTCATGTTAAATTTATTCCTAAGTATCAATTATATTCTTTTGATGCTATTGGCAATAGAAATGGCTTCATAAATTACTTTGGAAACTCTTCATGTATACAGGAATATAATTGATTTTGTATATTGATGCTTTATGCCATTACCTGGCAGAGCTTCGCAGTAATAATCAGTTCCTTGTGTGGGGGAGATCCTTAGGATTTTCTATATATAGTATAATGACATTTATGAACAAAGATTATTTTATTCTTTATTTTCTGATACCAATGTCTATTATTTATTCTCATGCCTTGATTTGCTGAAAAGAGTTCTAATATAATGTAGAACAATGCTAGCCAAAGCAAATATGCTTTATTGTTCCTAATTGTAATAGGAAAGCATTTAGTCTTTCATCATTTAATATGATCTCAGCTGTAAGTTTTCAATAAATGCACTTTATGAGGTAGAGAAAGTAGTATTCTATTCCTAGCCACTTGAATGCTTTTATTATGAAAGCATGTTGGATTTTGATAAATTATGTTTCACTCTCTATTAAGATACTACTGTGATTTTTATTCTGAAAATATATTTTAATAAATTCACTGATTTTCTGATGTTAAATAAACTTTTCCATTCTAAAGTATATTATGCTTTGTTATAATGTACAAACACTTTTCATACATTGCTTATTAGGGTTTGCCAAAATTTTGTTAGAGGTTTTGTGCCTATAGAATGATTTGTGGAATATCCCTTTTTCTTTTTAAACCTGAAAATTTTTATGCAGAAATCAGATTATTTCCTGTGTATATTACAGAATTTTATAGCAAAGTATTTAGAATTGGATTTGGGAAATTTTCAGCATTAATAAAAATTTCTCTTCACTATAAATTTGTACATATATTTTAATTTTAAGTCAATTTAAAAAAAACATTATCATCCCTCATGTTGTCCAGATGACTTGGACAGATTCAGACACCCACAGCCAAACAGTGGATGGAGCTTAGGGACTCTTATGGAAGAATAGGAGGAAAGACTGAGGTCCTTGAAGGGGATAGGCACTCCATGGGAAGATCACCAGAGTCAACTAGCCTGGACCCTTACAGGCTCTTAGAGACTGAGCCACCAACTAAAAACCATACGTGGGCTGAATCTAGGCCTCCCTGCTAATATGCAGCAGACGTGCAGCTTGATCTTCATGTGGGTCCCAAACAACTAAAGTGTGGATTGTCCCAAAAGCTGTTGCCTGTATGTGGGATAAGTTCTTCTAGCTGGGTTGTCTTGTCTGGCCTCAGTGGGAGAGGAAGCATATAGCCTGGCAGAGACTTGATGTGCCAGGGTGGGAATATACCCAGTAAGCCCAATCAGCTCAGAAGAGAAGGGGAGATGGAGGGAGGAAGGATTCAAGGAGGGGGTGACCAGAAGGAGAAGAGTAAGCAGGATCTAAACTGAATAAGTAATAAATTAAATTAAATTTAAAAATTTATCAACCCTCTAGAAGTATATACATTTCTTCTAATTAGTAACTATTTGGCTGACTGGTATTTATAAGTCTTTCCATACCAAGCTATTCAAACGTAGCCTTTTCACCTAGTAAACCAAAATTCACAATCATCAAAACCCACGTTATCATACTATTAATGTGACATGCTACTTCATATTTCAGAAATTTCATTTATTCTTCAAACTTTCTTAAGTTTGCTTCATTACTACATTCTGTCAGTTCACTGAATTTTCTCTACTCTAGTATACTGTAGCCCCTTCTATTACATTTTGCTTTCAATTTTTTAAAGCTTTCAATTATATAATTTTCATTTTATTTTATGTAAGTTTATTCATTTAACTATTTACTAATTTTGAAACAGTATGGTAAAATTTAAATTCCCCAATATGCTTCTTTAAATGTTTATACATATTAATAACTGCTTCTTAATGTCCTGCCTCCTACTGGTTTCATAGATTGTAGTCTCTTGACTATGTTATTTCTAGGTATAAAACACAATTTTCTATTTTTTTCATGCCTCCCAATAATTTTGGTGCCAGAAACTTTGCATGGTATGGTAATTTTATTTCCTAATTGTTACTATTTGCTTATTAAATGGACTTACCTAGGTCAATTCTGTGAGATTTATCTTTCTTGCTATGTATGGTTGCTTTGATCTCAGTTCATTAGTTTGCTTACTTAATTATTCACTTGCTTGATGTACATTTACTATTCCATTACTTGTTTAACTGTGTCCATAACTAAATATATACACTTATTTTTAAAAAGTACAACAACAACAAAACAGGAAACAAACAAAATATGGTCTCATGGATTATCTTTTCATTACAATAACTTCATTCTTTTTTTCTATGTGACAATATAGCTTTTGTCTTTATCATAGAAATCCATGTATAAATTTCAGAATACTTCTAAGGACTTCCCCCACAGTATTTTATGGCCTTCTGTGTGCATTCTTGGGTTTAGTTGCCTCCAGTACTATCTTTGGTCTATACATGCACACAGATTTGAGTAAATGTATTCTTACTCTACACACTACAACCGGAGGAAGGAGGTTGGAGGGTGGGGGGCTCTATAATGTACCAAACACCTGGGAGGTGAAAGACTCTCAGGACCCAAGGGAGGGACCTTAGATGAAATGCCCAACAGTAGAAGAGGGAACTTGTAGAGTTCACCTCCAGCAGAAAGACAGGGCATTAGGTGAGGGATGGGGCTGCCATCCCACAGTCAAAACTTTAACTCGGAATTGTTCCTGTCTGAAAGAACTACAGGGACAAAAATGGAGAAGAGCCTGAGGAAAAGATGGCAAGAGGCTTAAAGTGGGATCCAGCTCAAGGGGAGATTCCAAGGGTTGACACTAATACCGAGGCTATGATAGCTCACAAAACCCTATCGTGACTGCCTTCCAAAAGATCCAACAAGCACCTGAAAGAGTCAGATGCAAATATTTACACACAAGCAATGGACAGGAGATGCTGTTGAATTAGGGAAAAGTTGGAAGAAGCTGAGGACGAGGATGACCCTGTAAGAGGACCAGTAGTCTCAATTAACCTGGACCTGAGATCTCTCAAACGCTAGACAACCAACCAGGAAGCATACACCAGCTAATATGAAGCCCCCAATACATAAGCAGCAGAGGACTGCTGGGTGTGCATTCACTCAGAGATGATGCACCTAACCCTGAAGAGACTGGAGAACCCAGTGAGAGGGGAGGTCTGGTGGAGTGGGGGATGGGAGAGTGAAACATCCTCATGTAGAAAGGTTGGGCAGAGTGTAGTTATGGGATGTGAATCAGTCAGAGAGTGGACAGGAGAGGGATAAAATCTGGATTGTAAAACAAAAAGTATTAAATAAAATTTAAAAAGATAAGTGAGAGTAAAACCCAGGAAGGGCTGCATATGCTTGCAAGTCTAGTCTTTGGGAGATTGAGGCCAATTATGAGAGTTCAGGGACAGCTTTAGGTGGATGGTGAGATTCCTGTCTTAAAAACCTTGGGGACAGAAAAATAAGGTGTAGTAAAAGAAATTAAAAGAGGGGAATAGATATCTTCTTCTATTATGTTTATCATGATGCATAAATCTTAGAAAATTATAATGTGATGACAGAGGGTATATTCATAGTTTATTCATGTTATTCATGTATATTTTGAAGCATCATCATGAATATCTATTTATAATACTCCAAAGGGAGGTAGCCAAGCTTAGAAAGGTATCTGGAAGTTGAGAAACACTTATCCACCACAGAGAATTTATAATTGTCAAACTAGATATAAAGTTAACACAATGAAATATAGAACTTAAACTGCCCTGGCAGATGAGCAGAAATATCAAGACAAAAGGAAAAAAATAGTAGATAAGGAGTAGAGAAAATAAAGCAATGGAACACTTTAATATTGCAATATGCCTTACAAAACTATTCAAACTTCTCATCTGTCTGTTGGGTCTACATTTCGTTCTTGGCAAGACAGATCTATAGTATAATAGTTAAAACAAAAAAATCGCCACCACCACCCCAAATTTGTGCATTTGATAATAAAATGCTGATAAGACCATTCCACAAACTGATTAGAATCCCAGTGTCTTTCCATCTTCTTTGACATTTCATTCACCCTAGGCAATGTTTTATATATTGTTGAACTTAGAAATGCATTTATACTATAGGTCTATTCTTACATGCAATTAAAACTAGTAAATATTTTATTGGGACTACCTGTGCTTTGTTGTTCATAAAGAAATAATATATTTTCATTAATTTATTAATTTACTCACTTTATATTCTGATTGTAACACCCTCTTCTCCTCCCAGGCCCATCCTCTCTCCCCTCTTCTTCTATTTCCACATGCCCTTCTCCACAGAGTTTCTGTCCAGTTTCTGTCAACCATTATGGGCCCAGGTTATTTGATTCTGTAGGACTGTTTGATGGAGTCCTTGATCCCCATCTCTGGCTCCCTCAATCTTATCCCCACTCTTCCACAAGACACCCTGAGCTCTGTCTAGTGTCTGTCTGTGGTTCTCTATATTTGTTTCAATCAGCTGCTGAATGAAACTTCTCAGATGACAGTTGTTCAAGATTCATTATTAGTGTCAGTTGTTGGCTCTCTTCCATGGGATGAGTCTCAAGTTGTGCCAGTCCTTGGATAGCCATTCCCTCAATCTCTGTTCCAACTTTATTCTTGCACATCTTGTAGGCAGGGAGAATTTGGGGTCCAAAGGTATTTTGGGTGGTTTGCTGTCCTCTCCACCACACTGGAAGTATGACAGATGTGTGTGTGTGTGTGTGTGTGTGTGTGTGTGTGTGTTTTAATTAGAAAGACAAGTGAATGTTGGGTAGATCATTAGTATTAACTGTCATACATACATAACAATGACAGTTTATCTTGTGTTTGTCTACTGTTATAATATCAGGGGTAACTGGCAAATTATGAATTGTAATTTTACCTAAAACTTTTTTATTCTACTGGTGTCAGAATCTTAGAACTCTTAGCATCAACAAATTTATTGACTATCACAAACAAATTCATTCTATTGGCAATAGTAAACACTACAACCCAATGTCTCTAATCCAAGACTACAATATTTCCAAGAAATCAACTACTTATCTTTGATTACATAGGGCTAACTAAAATTCTATTCTGGATGAAAAATTTAATGTCTCCCTGGTAAATTTCTTTCTCATTTGCCATTGTACATGAAAATTTTGGTTTTGCTTGTGACTGCTCCAATGAAATGTCATAGCAAATCAGAATTTATATGTGTAGTAAAACAAATTAGCAGAAAGGCTCAATAAGATAAACAGTCTCTTCTAGCTATTCAAACAAAATGACATCTGATAATAAGTTACTCTTTTAACCTTTATTATGTGTGTAAATACAGATCTGTGCAGTATACTTGAACAATTAAATGGTTTCACTTCAGTGGTTTAACGTAGGCAGGTATAAAATTTCTCTTCCTGATGGACCCAATAACTATTTAACTATTTGATTCCCTTTAGAAATAGACTTGTTTTCTCATTTTTAGAGCTAGCTACCAAATGAAACTTAGCTTACAAAATCCTTTCACATTCTTGTCAGGTGACCAACATGCTGTGCAACTTGCCAGTTCATTTTCAATCTCTGTGTTAGTCACTTTTTGATAGAGGAACCAATATATTTGGAAAACAAAAAACAGAGAAGCAGCAGAGTATAAAACTTTTAGGTTTCAAATTAAAATATACCTACAACAGTGTAAGTAACATTTGTTTGTTAAGCCCATAAATTCAAATTTAAAGATTTTTAAGTAGATTATACTAACTGATTATTCAAGTGTCTGTACACTTGTGTATATGTATAGGATACATATATGTATATATATGTAAACAACATAAAATGTTATAATAAAATATAATTGTTAAATTGATTTTGATTTGATGTAATCATATATTTCAGAAAGGGAAAAGACCCTTTGATTTCAATATTTTGAAATCCTAAGCAAAGAAGTTATCTGTGATGTGCAAAACTTTCTTATCTGAGCAAAAGATGTCTGATAAACAGAAAAATATTTAAATGATCATTTTGTAGTAGTTTTAAATTTAAATTCAGCAATAAAACCCCAATTTATAAGGAGTATAGGTTTTTTGTTGCTTGTGTGTTTGTATATATCCACACAGGTATTGATATACAGAACATGCTAAACAGTCTCTTTAAAAGGTACAAGTGAATGGCTTTTCTTCCTTTCTAGTGTCCCATTTGAAATAAAAGATAGCTACCAGTTAAGTTATTCTATTTTAATTATATAGTTTACATTTTACTGCATGGGGACAGGACAAGGAAAGCATTATAAAATAATCCATATGGAATATACCAAGTTGAATAATTTTCATCAGTGAAGCAAAAATAATTCTCAAAATTATACTGGCTATTGAATATTTTCAGCACACACACTGAAGTCAAATAGCATCATTATGTTTTCTCCTCAAGGAAGGATGACTAGTACTATTATGGTTTTATTTCTAGAGCAAAGATATTTCTTAATAAAATCTTTTCCCAATATTATATAATTTTATATTTCTATAACGCATTAAAGAATCAAATGAAAATATTTTGAGGTAAAACATTATTAGTTGCATAATTTCTATGAATAAAATATTTTTATACATATAGATTAAATGTTTTAAATGTTTAAATAATTTGGAGGGCAAATTAATTTGTAAGATTCCACTGAAAAATGCATGATGTAAAGTCTGCACTGTAAAATATATTTTCAACCCATATTCAAGCATACACATCTAAAGATGGACAACTGAAAGCATAGTAATAACAGTTGTCTCCTGAAACCTTTCTATACTAACAATTTAGCTTATTCACAGATGCATGTGCCCACAATTGAAGAGTTTGCTTAAATATCTCTTTTGCTCAATGTAGCAAAACATTTGAGAATAATACAGCCTTGATTCTAACCACTCTTTTATGTTCTCTTTATAAATGCTTTATGATCCCCTTTTAAGAAATACATAATAATAGGAGTATAAATATGAAATTATGATTTCTGAATGAATGTATTTGTATTATGAGATGGAATGGAAGAGAAGAGGAGGGCATAGCCTCAAATAAAAGTAGTCATTGCTTTAAGAAATAAAATGCATTAATTTTGCAATTCTTCATGTGTTTGGAAAAGATCCACTTCATTTCAAAGTGCCCCTTCTGTGGTTAGGTTAATTAGTATAACATAAAAAAGAATATTGAAAACAAGCTTTAGAACTTCATAAGGCAAGGGTGATTGTCTAATGTGTGTGGATGTATTGCCATCATAATAAACCATCTAAAATTATATGTAAGTTTGTGAAGGTATGTGTACTTTGGGGAAAGAGAACCCACAACTTTTAAGAAATTCTCAAGTAGGTTCATGATCTAAAGATGATAAAAGACCTTTTATTATTTATTATTTTAAAATATTTTTATTGTATTTGTATGCTTGTTTTTTGCTTCATATATGTCTTTGTACCACATACATGTTTTGTGCCCAGAGAAGCCAAAACAGGGTACCAGATACCGTGAACTGGAGTTACAGATAGTTGTAAGCTGCCCATGTGAGTGCTTGGAATCAAACCTAAGAACTTTCAAGAAAACAGCTGTGCCCTTAACGACTAAATAATTATGCCAGCTCCATTAATAACTTTTAAGATATGTAAAATATACCATTCAGGTTGTGAAATCTTTATAATCTAAGCTCTCTCTGTGCTCTTGAATCTGTGTAAGAGAAAGCTTTGTTTATGTCCCTTGTTTAGCTATCTCATTAAAGGTCATTCTCAAATTGTGTCAGTGTATAATAATAATAATAAACCTAAGTATATTTATGAGACAAAGCTTATTTACTGGTCTTCATATTTTAAAGCCATGGAGTCCAATTTATACTGACCATAGACTCTTAGGTATGTGGCCATCTATTGAATTGTGGTAGTCTCAAAAATGTAAGAGAAAAAAAATTAAAAAATAAAGAAAATTGCACATAAATATCCAATTACATAAAGAAGAGTAATAGAGAGCAGCTGCATGCTTCAGCAAAAAAAATAAAGTAAATTTTAAAATTCATATGTAATATATTAGTAGAATTACTCAAATAATGAAAATAAATAACTCAGTGTGTTGATTTCTCAAACAAACAAACATACAAACAAACAAAAACTCTGAAAATGGATCTACTACATATTCCAGCTATACTAATTTGAGGCACATATCCAAAAGAATTTATATCATACTAACAGGATACTAGTTCATCTGTTTTAATTGATGTCTTATTCATAGTAGCTAGAAAATGAAAGCAGTATAGATATCCATCAAATTATGAATGGAAAGTAAAAATGTGGCATATGTACATAGGTATTATTATACTGTTTATAAAATTCACATTTTAAACTGTGTAAGGAAAATAGTACTAAAAGCAGTCATACTCAGGAAGAAGATACAAAGAAAGACAAATGTCACAAGTTTTCTTTCATTTCTGGATGTTAGCTTTGAATTGGCATGTACATGCATTCTGTTTTAAATAACCACAGCAGTCAGGAATTTAGCAAGCGGTCCTTGGTTGGGGCACCATACAGGGGAGCAATACAACAGTAGGGCTAAGGGGAATAAAAGAGTAAGAAAGGTTAAATTGGTGTAGGTTTTGGGAGGACAGATTAGAAGAAGAAATATCTGGATAGACAACTAAAACCAAAACCCATTTGCAAAAGTAATATGGAAAGCTACTACATTAGAATCTTCCATATACCATCCACACACATACATGTACACTGGGAGAGTAGGACTCTGAAGTAAACACCTTGTTCTAGTAAATAAAACAGCAGTACCAGAAAAGGTTTATCTCTTATTGAGTTGTTGGCTCATGAATCCACAGACACCACAGGTTTTACAGACTATTGCCGTTACTAATGTCTACTCTCAAGAACTTGAGGGTAATACCCTGTTGTAGAAGCTGCCACATACTTAATAGAAAATCAAGCATAGATCAAGCTAGTGTACTCATCTGGAAACTTTATCTCTATGGTCAGGATTTCATGATGCTGAAGTTGTTGTGCATTCTGCCAGAGGAGAAAAGTAGTCATCAATTATACCCAGTTGTGATTTCTGGAACTGACTATAAAGACTGTCCTACAAAATATACCCACTGGCACAATGGTGATCTGAGTGTTCGTAGGAGAGATCAACCAATATCTGACTGGACAGAAGAGCTTTTCTATGAGATGAAGCTATACCTGACCAAGAACCTGTTGGTTATAAGCCCTAAGAGAGAACCCATGGCTATTATTCTGCTAAATATATATATAATATGAACAATATTTCTAATGACTTAGTATTATACTCATAATTACAGATATTTCTCAATCTTTGTGAGATGTGCTTTTTTTTCAATAGTTAACAATTAACGCAGAACAGCTCAATTGTTCAATGTGCAGTGAGTATGACACTGTACATTTACACAATGGAGTACTACTTAGCTATTAACAATAATAGTTTCATGAAATTCCTAGGCAAATGGATGAAACTAGAAAATATCATCCTGAGTGAAGTAACCCAGTCACAAAAGAACACACTTGGTATGCACTCATTGATAAGTGGGTACTAGCCCAAAAGCTCAGAATACCCACGATGCAATTCACAGACCATATGAAACCCAAGAAGAAAGAAGACCACATTAAAGTGTGGATGCTACAGTTCTACATAGAAGGGGGAAGAAAATAATCTTGGGAAGTAGAAGAAGAGAGGAATCTGGGAGGGGGGAAAAGGGAGAGGATGGTTCAAATGTGGTAGGAGATGAGGGAGAAGTACAGAGGGTCAGGAGGATGGGGAACTGGGGGTAGCCACGAGAAAGTTTTAGATGCCAGGGACCCAATAGGTTACCAGGACCACACCGGGAGGACACTAGCCAAAATACCCATCAAAGGGGAGAGAGAAGCTGTAGAGACTACATTCAGTAGATAGGCACAAACCCCAGTTGAGGGATGGAGCCACCCACCCACCTCAAAAATATTAATGCAGAATTCCTCCTGTCAAAAGGAACTGTAGAGACTAAGATTGGTGCAGAGACAGAAGGAAAGACTACCCAGAGACTGAATCACCTAGGGATCCATCCCAGCTGCAGACACCAAACTCAGACACTACTGCTAATGCCAAGAAGTGCTTGCTGATAGATGCATCTTATAGCTTTCCCCTAAGAGGTTCTGCCAGAGCCTGACCAATACAGATGTAGATGCATACAAACAAACATTGAACTGAGCATGAGGACCCCAATGGAGGAGTTAGGGGAAGAACTGAAGGAGCTGAAGGGGTTTGCAACTCAATAGTAAGAACAACATTATCAACCAACCAGACCACCCAGAGTTTGCAGCGACTAAACCATCAACCAAAGAATACACATGGAGGGACCCATGGCTCCAGCAGCACATGTAGCATTGTGTTATCACTGAGAAGGGAGCCCCTTGGTCTTGTGTAAGCTCAATGACCCAGGGTAGGGGAATGCTAGGACTCTGAGGAAGGAGTGGGTGGCTGGGTAAAGGAGCACCCTCATAGAGGCAGGGGGAGGGAATAGGGAGTTTGTGGAGGGGAAACTGGGACGGGGGATAACATTTAAAATGTCTATAAACGAAATAACCAATAAAAATTGAAAAATGTTATGCCCTGAACATACATATCATGCCTCTCTCCTTAAGATTCAAAAATATCCTCAGAAGAATGGATAGAAAGACTATAAAAGGCAGAGGTGAATGAAAACATCAGAGAAATAGAATTTTCCCAGATATACTAGGCAGTTGCACATATCAAATCATAGTGGTCGTAAAAGTATGCACAACTCGTGCAGAAAGTAAATCCAGACAAAGTTCCAACATAGAAAAGGGAAGTTAAGCACAAAGTTCCACTGAAAGCTCATGAGCTTTTGTCCTTTGATAATTTATAGGTGAGAGAAATCCCTTTTACTTTAATCATGTAACCCCTACTAAGTGAACTATATACCAGAGCAGGCAGATTTCCAACACTAGCTGAGCAACACAAACTGGAAATGAAGGGGAATGAAAATATATAAAAGGAGAAACTTTCAATATGGATGGGAAAGAATAGACAGGGAGTTATGATAGGAGTTCAGTGATGAGGGTTAATATGTTCAAAATACGTTATATGGAGTTCTCAAAGAACTAACGGAATAGTTCTTAAAAAGTAATCAATAAAATCCTACATATTAAAAAACTAAAACCATAATAAATCATTAGATTTTTTTCATTTATATATTTGTATCTTTTTGAAACAGGATATCAATTATGTAATACTATCTGAAATAAAATTTACTATGTAGACCATGTTAGTCTAAAAGAGATATGTTTGCCTTTGTACCGTAAATGCTGATCTTTAAAGCTAATGATACCAGAATTGGCAGTAGTTAAATGCTTTCTATTTTTTCTCCTTTATTGAAAATATATTCTGAAAACATATATATATATATATATATATATATATATATATATATATATTCTCTTGATACATAGTTTTATTACACTTTTCACTTCCTTCACTCTTTCCAATTTTCCCTACCTCTCCTCCAATCTGTATTCACTACATTTCTGTCTCTCATTACAAACAAGTAAGGTTTGTTTCTTGTTGTTTTTAAGCAAAATACACTGAAATTAGTTTTGATTAATACCTGAATATGTGTATTTGTATGCCTCTCTATGATGTTTATTTTATGATAATGTCAGATTAAAACATCCTGGTTTATATCACTCAACTATTTATTTATTTACTAAATAAAATATTTCCATAATAAGGTAAATCAACCAAGTTAGTGAGTTATATAATGAACTTTAAAACATCATTCTAACATTCTAGTTTCCAACAAAATGAGAAAATGTTATGGAAGCTCTTATTTTTGAAGTACTGCTGTTAAACTTAATTACAATAATGGAATTTTACTAAGTGGAAAGTTCAGGAATATGTTGGAAACATCAAACCTTTACATAATTTAAGAGCTCAGGGCTTTCTTTTCAGTTAAACAATATGAACATAGAGGGGTAAGTACCAGATTCAGTTCTCTCTCTGTTTTAGTAACTAATGACAGCTTGCATAACTAATTTTTAAAGGTAAGAGGCAATTAAACATTGGTGAGGTATACTTAAATACATTTTACTTTGAATATTTTTACTAGAAGCTTTCAATGAATAGTTTTATTGCACAAAATTTATGATAACAAATTATTTATTGCATGTTCACTTATTTGTGCTGTTACCAAGCTCTGTGAAAAATAATTTATATTTTCCTGACATTTACTTGTTGATAGTAGTTTTTATAACCCTGCATTTTGGATCTACAATTCATTTTTATCCATGAGAATTTGTGATTTAAGATTGTACAGCAGCCTTCTGAGTTTTATATATAGGGAATCATAATACTGCCAAACTATCTCCTTGTGTAGGAGGTCAACAACAAAATGAAAATACACTAAAAGTATAATAATTATGGTGAATACAATATATGAAATGTTTAAGCAACTCTTACTCTAACAAGCATTACTTATATTCATTTTGATATTTTTCATATTTTCAGTCATTTGAAAGACAAACTTTTATATTTAGATGACAAATTATAGTAGATTGTGCACAATAAATCCTATTCCTTGTCATTTGGCTACATCTCACAATCTGAATAAAATTGTATGAATGAAGAAAATCCAACTGCAATGCTGTCTTTACTGGGTAGACTTCATAATTTTATACTGATTAATATATATATTATATGTAAAGGTTTTCCTCATAAACAAAAGAAAGTGAAATGATGCTCATCAAAATTTATTTTATTTTTATTATTTATGAAAAAACGTGATTCTTGCTTCACTATGATAAAGAATAAATAGATATTTCAATTTCGCTGCACAATTCTTTTATTACATTTTTGAATACTAATATTTCAAAGTATACAGTTAGCCGTTTTAAACTTATTTTCTAAATTAAATTTTAATATTTTAATTGCCAGATACAGTTTATTCCTAGCAATTTAGCAAAAAAGTTGAAGATTTTTAAAATGAAAAGTTAAGTCCTGGTTAAACTTTTCTTCTAGTAGAATAATAGGAATAACAAAAGACTGTCTTGTTAAGAGTATATAAGGAACATAATTTTCATTTCATATTTGTCCAAGGCTTTGAAAACACTATGAATTAGAGTTAGCATTACACTAATGTGCTGTTGTGAAATAGAGCTCAAGCTTATAGGCTTCATATTTAATGCTTTGATGTTGTTATTTATCCTGTATTTTATTAAAAATATATTCTTTTACACAGTACATTCTGGTAATTGTTTTCCCTCCCTGTATTCCTCAAATTTTCTCCTTCCCTCTCATCCCATCTGTTTCCAAATTATTTCTGTGACTAGAAAATAAGCAGGCATCTATGGAATATTTTTGAATGAATGAATGAATCTATGAATGGATGGATGGAAGGAGACACTATGGTAAATGTTAATTACTGAACTGTCATATTTACCTGTTGTATGAAAATCAGATTTTCCCAATAGAATTACACTGGATATATTAAACCACTCCAGGACAGGCCTCATGCTCAGAAGTAGTTACTATCATATATTGGACTCCAGAATTTTCATTTGTGTACTTTTATATGGTTATATTTTGATGGGATTTTTAGGGAGTGGATGTTTTTATTTAATTTTCCTGTTTTGTGAAAGGGTTTTCTCTCTCTCTCTGTCTCTCTCTCTAAAGAAAGAACTTAAATTTGTATACGTTAAGTACTGGAAGTACTTGGAGGATACAAAGAATACAATCAAATATATTTAAATTTAAAAATTGTCTTAAATATAAGAATAACAAATGTAATATGCAATATAAAATAACAAATAAATAAAACCTCCAAAATAAATAAAAATAATAAAATAATATAAATAAAACCAAATTACCTAGAATATTAAAAAAATAGACATGAGCCAAAACAGTACAAGAAATGCATACAGATACAGACATACACACATTTACATGTTCAAGAATCCCATAAAAATTTGTAATAACTGGAAGCTGTAATATATTATGTAAAGGACCTGTAAGGTAGGGGAAAAATTACCTTGAATTAATATTTTGAGAGAAAGAACCTCCAAACATGCTATTGAGTTCTTTCTGTGTTGTCTATCTACTACTGGGCCTAAGGTCTACCTTTATGAGTAGTTTGTTACCCCTGTGGGACTCCGTTAGAGAAAACTCTTTTGTTTACAATTTCCTACTATTTGGAAGTAGCTTCTGTATTAGGGGTGGGTGTTTATATTCACTTCTTTTAGTTCTAGGATCTTATCTGGTATAAACATGTTCAGGGCCATTGCATGTTGCTATAGTCTCTGTGAGTGCATAATGTTTGCCAACCCTTTTCTGTGTAGAAGGCCTTAATTTCTTGGTGTCCCTCTTCTCCTATGGCTGTTATATTCTTTTTGTCTCCTATTCCAGAGTTTCCTGAACCCTGGGGAGAAAGATTTAAGCTGGAGTATTCCATGGTCTTTTACTTTGCACATTTGCTGACTGTGGGTCTCTGTATTCCCTCCTATCTGCTGCAGGAGAAAGCACTGATCTATGAGTAAAGCAAGGCACTGATCTATGAGTAGAGCAGAATGTGGTTAGAACTCATTTTGCTGCTATACTTTTATCACAGCATTTTTGTTTTGTTTTTCCTTAGTTCAGTGTGCTATCTGGTGTCAGGTTCTTGGCCACAAAGTCAGCATTGGGCAGAGGTTCTAGCTCACAGAGTTGGCCTTAACTCAAAAAAAGAAGTTGGTTGGTTACCCCAGAATGCTTTGTACCACTATTGCACCAGGGTTTTTTTTGCAAGCAGATCACTCCTGTAGATAGAAAAGTTTACAGCTTGGTTGGTATTTACTTTTCATTCTTGGTAGAGTACAAAGTACCTTGAATACTAGGTGGGCATCAGCTCAACTTCTCTATGTTTAAAAAGTTGTGTAAGGGTTGTCTTAAGTATAAGACCTTTCTTTCAGTTTATGAAGAACCACCAATTACCTCGGCAATATCCTGAAATGGTAGGACCAAACTGGGAGGGAGGAAGGAAGCCTAGGTAAGGGGAAATTATGGTGAGGTGGAGCTAAAATTAAGGGCCATCTGGAAGCATCATATAGTACATGCTTCCAATAATACACAGACACAGACACACACATACACATGACACACATACATGTGACACACACATATGAAACTGTCAAATAATGGGCAGGATAAAATCCAAGCTGAAATTCTCATCATCTAATAATGACTCCACTACAGAACCTGGGTTACATTTAATTGAGTTACGGCCCAAAGGCGTCCCATTGGAATCCCTAAACAACCCAGGCTATAGTTTGTGATGTTTCTTAGTGCCCACCTGAATGTACTGAGTTCCCATGAAATATTTTTCATTACATGGAGTTATATAGCTGTTGGTTAAGCTACAGTGCTATTTCATTTCTTTTTATCTCTCAGACTGTCAAACAATACTAATATCCCTTCTTCTTAGCTGTATCTTTAAATATTTTGCACTATGAGATATAGCAATGTATTTAACATGAAAAATTTATACACAAAATATATTTATAAATGATGCCAAGGCAACTGGATGCCCCATAATAAAGTTCATGAGATTTTTCAGTGAATAGTAAACTATTTTGTTTATCTTCATTTTTCTAAAATTCATAGCTGAAATACAAAATCTGATTAAGTGAAGTGTTAACTCATTATGTTTTGATCATCAATATAACAAGCATGCCATAAGATATTAGCATTTGAAGTTTTATGCCACTCAACTACATACAGAAAATTATATTTCATCACTGCTTTTACCCTTGAAAACATGAAGTGAAATACTATGCTAGTCTATCAGTTTCTGGAGCATACAAATAAACAATTCTTAGTATATAAAATATACATACACTTAAAGTACACTTATTAGTTGGTCACACTTAGACTCCCTATAAATTTCACAAACAAGATAGGTATGTAGTATAACCTAGCTATTCAAAACTTGAAACCCTGAAAAGCTCATAATTTGCAATATTTTAGCATATAATGGTCTCACATTCTGTCATAAATTATTAAAGAACTGGCATACATTCAAAAACATTTTTAATGGATTGGAATTAAGTAAATAGAGGGAATACCAATACAATCAAGTCAAATCTACCCTTCCTTCATGAACACACTTTGAATTAGCAGATATTCTGTTTGTAGGCTGCTTATCTAAGCATAATTTATTCTAGACACCTAGTAAAGGTGTAATTTTTATCTTAAAAATAATGGACCAGAAAATGCTCATACTGTGAAAATGTGTTTTGTAAACTGTTTGTGTGAATACCTAAGATTATGTAGCATCCTAAGAAAGAAAAAAAAAATAACAGCAATGTTCCTTGAGCCTTTCTGTAAAGATTATATTTTATCTACAAACATTTTATATGTATAAGATTTCATTTCTATAAAATGTTCCTGGGATTTACAAAATTGAAAATCTTTTGTCTTGAGCAACTTAAAATTTATTATTATATAATGGATAGAAATTGAAGCCTTCCTAAGTCAAGGAGTTAAATGGAATTTTCCATTTACGAGTAAGTTCAGAGAAAACTTATTTTTTTGTATGTTCATATTATTCCATCAAAAAATGAGTCCTTTCCCTCACTTTCACAAGAAATATATGGAAAGAGATAATATTGATTTATTTTAGAATGTTAAGATAGGTGTGAAACATATGCCTTATAAATATATTGAAAATTAAGAGCTAGGTAGAACCTACCTATCACAATTTTTAATTCAATATTTGATGCCATATGAAAAATAAAGTTTTGTTTTGATTACATTAAGCATATATCTTTTTCTTCTTCTTTAAGAATCTTAGTGAGTAAGAGTGATAATTTGTTTATAAATATGCCATTTAAGTTCATAAAAATGAATTTTTTCTAAGTCTTATCTTAAAGTCTCTACATAATATTGATTTGCTGTTTCAAGTATAATAATTGCTGAGGAAGAAATGGATTGTTTGTGACAAGTAATTCTTTTTATTTCAAGATTTCAAATGATGCTCTATAGAGTGCTCTACAAGGTCATATACTGTTATTGAGTACATAAAACTTAGCTACTCCCATTATGATTCCCTTAAATTGAAAGAGATTGGTGTCTTTTTACAAGATGTAGGAGAATTGCAAATACAGAGAAATTAAAGTGGAATGGCTGAAAATTTATCAACGGAAGAAAGCATACGGTGATTAAATACTCATTCCAAAATATTTATCATATATCTACAGCTTATCACATGAATAATGTAGGCAGAACCCAAGTAATCTTTTCAGCACAACCCATTTCCTTCCTTTTGAAAAATAACTACACTGGTTTTTCGAGACAGTGTTTCTCTGTGTAGCCCTGGTTGTCCTGGAACTCACTCTGTAGACCAGGCTGGCCTCGAACTCAGAAATCTACCTGCTTCTGCCTCCCGAGTGCTGGGATTAAAGGCATGTGCCACCATGGCCTGGTTTCAAAACTGTTTTTTAACAATTAGGTTTTTGCTTCTTTTTCTTTTCCTTTTAAAAATTCTATCTATCTATCTATCTATCTATCTATCTATCTATCTATCATCTATTTATCTCTCTCTCTCTTCCCAGAGTCATCATTCTTATTTCTAAATAACAACTTGGGTACATACCAATGTTGATACATAGGACTACTATTTTCCTTGACACTAAGAGAAATAAAACTAAGAGTTTCACCACTATTAGTATTCATTGACTACAAAGTAATAACAAAAAGCTGAAATTATTAAACTGAGACATAATATTTTGTCTGCAAATGGTCCACAAGCTTATCCTCACAGAAATAAATACTCACTATGTACAACTGAAAGCACATCTTAAAACTACTATAAATTACCATAGAAGAAGACTTAATTTCTTTAAAAGTATGTCAAGAAAAACAGTTTAGTGTCAGTGTATTTTGTAGACAAGATTGCATATGGATATCAATGCTCCTCAGGAGCAATACGTTTTGACCAGGACTTCTTCTTAGTAAGATTATGAGTTCTAGGGGAATAGATATACTGAGTAGCTTCAAAAAAGCAAAAGACTGTGATGCAGCATCAAAGAGAGCAGCACTAGGCTAATGGAATCAAAAGAATATCTACAGGATGATAAAATACATAAAGAAAAGCAGAGGATTAGAAATTTAGGAAATTCAAGTTTATGGACTTTTACTTTTTATGAATGTCATGAACCCTGGTCATAAGACAGAACAAAACAGTAGATTATACTTTCTTTCCTTAAAAAAGGTAATAACCATTTATTTAGACATTGTCAAACTTCAAACCACAGAGAATTATTACATGATATCTATATGTATTTTGGTATATACATATAAACATACACACACATGAAGAGAAAGTAGGCTTTATGATGGTTTCTTTTTCAATTTCATTTAGTTATGAAGGTAAGAATATACAAGTCATTTCTGATATCAATGTTGAAAGACAGCAAATGTAAAAAATTAGATCAAACATTTATATCAGATGTCATTGGATATTGAGATTTTGACTGATAGGGTGGCTATAAGAAGCAAAGATTTTCCAGCTAGACCACTTGTGTTTGAATCATTATGTTCTCATTGACAAGTGTATCATTTTGCCAACAGTATGTAACCATAATTTGTGAAAAAGAAAAAAAAAATATCTTCTGCCTCTGTTTTTCATGAGTGTTAAACAAAAAGTGTGAACAAAAGATAGAGGTGTAACCAAAGATATGGGAAACACATAGGGAAGGCTATGTCTTTACTCATTATTAGATAGAATTCTACTTGTCAAATGCATGTATTCATTTTGTGCATCTTGTGGTTTAAAATATAAATCAGATTTAAGATAAGAAAATATGTTGTTCACCATTTATTTTATAAACTGAAAAAACGAATCAATACTCTGGATAAAAAGGGATACAATTTACAACTGTCATTATATAGAAAGTAAATACAAAATAGTCTACAAGACACATTTAAAAAATCTATAAATGGAATAGCAATGACTTAAATACTCTCTAATCTTCCTATAATAAATACTCTTTACTGAAATAAAAGGTATCTCCGGTTTAAAATTCCATTATCTGTATAATTTTATCAGTCCAAAGATATAAGTTAGGAATTTTTTCCTCATTAATACTTTCATGGAAGGGCCATATCATCATCTGAGGTGTGCAGTGGCAAGAACAGTAATTTATTTTGCCCTAAAACACTCTGATATTCTCATTACTGTATCATGATTAACATTTCAGGTTTATTTTGTGAAGAATTAAAAAGAGCAAAGCTTGGATTGATATGTATTGCATATACTCTGGGCACTGTATAGAGTATCTTGAGATTTAAAATAACAACAAGAAGTATTTGTTTATTAATGCCTGAAAATTTTCAAAATTGTACATGGACTGCCCTTGAAAATGGAGTATAAAGTGTTTCATTCTTATCTGACACTTCGTGGACAAGCACATGTCCAAAAGCCTAAGACAAATAGCAATCCTAAAACAAAATTTTATGTGTACAAGCACAGACTCAGAAAATAATGACTCTTGCCAAGTTTTAAATAAAATCTAGCACTAGAAATGATGTGCTACATAATATCATATAATCTAAGTAGCTGATATAGTTCAAAAGAAGTAGTCTTTCATGGAAAAGTAGATTCAGTGACTACCAACAGTTTGAGTTTTATCCATGCCTAAGGAGACACTAAAGAACCGTCTTCCTCTTTAGAGGAACTTATAGATTATTTAATTAACACTAACAGACCTTGTTTAGTAGACTAACTTGTTAAGGGTTGTCACCTTTTCTTTTTTTTTAAATTTTTTTATTCCTTTTTTTCATTTTTTTGATGCTTTATTTACTTTTCAAATGTTTTCCCCTTTCCAGGTCTCCCATTTGGAAACCCCCTATCCCATTCCCCCTCCCCCTATCTGTCACCTTTTCATCTCTCTATATATTAATATTTAAGAAGTAGCGACTAAGGTACAGAAATTCTTGTATCAGTGAGCCTTTATTTAATTCCTGTTTTTACTGATTTTATGCTATTTTAAATAAATACAAATTTTTTTCTTTACAAAATAGCATGCCAATTCTTAATCGTTTTTTATATGCCATATCTTTCTCACAATACTAAGTCTCAATGTGACATGGTATTCATCTTTGGGATGCTTCATAATCATTTATTCATTTTTCTTTCTTATTATACTTTCTCCTTTATAATGATTTTTGGAAAATTAACTTCTAATACCGTGACTTTAATAACTATTACTATTTTGAGAAATTAAAATCTAAAAACTGAGACCAACAATATGAATTAATGTTTATTGTTTATTTTTAAGATACAGTTTGATCACAACATTTTCTCTCCCGTTTCCTCCCTCAAAACCATCCAATAAACCTCTCGCTTCTGTCCTTCAAATTCATGGCCTCTACTTTTCTTTTTCATCAACTGTGATTGAATGCTTTAATACATTTGTATATTTTCCAAAGGACTTACTATTGAATTGATATAATTTTACATGTATGTATGTTTTCATGGCTGACCATTTGACATTCTGCTACCAGCTTTATACAGATGCCTATAGTTCTTTCTGTACAGTTAAGACTTCATGGGCTTTTCTCTGTGATGTTTGTCATGTTTACTTGGTTCTTATTTTCAGCTTCTCTTTGGGTGATTATGCTGATGAATTGTGGGTATACCTTCTTATGTTACTAGAAGACAATATTATAGCAAACAATAAAAACTTTTACTAGATCAACATGACAAATGAAATGTTTTGGAATACACTTATGTTAATAGAGCAACAAAGACATCTTGGTTTACAAGGAATGTCAACACCTACCAAAAATATGGTCAGCTAATTATTCTGAATTTACTAAATTTATTCTCATAAGCAAAGTACTTTTAAGCTAGTGGTATAGATGTTACATGATATTTCATCTGCTTCATTTTCTGAATCAACTACATCGTCAAATATTTAGCTTAGCTTCAAAGACTTCCCAATAAGCTTACTACTATGTTCGCTCATACCTTAATAATACAATCTAAATAAGTCAATGTAAATCAATAAATATCCCCTGTAACATTCTTGATGTTTTTTAATGATAGAGAGTACAAACCTTTAAAATGCATAGTTGGTATGATATTACTTATCTGCTAAGAATCCCTCAGTAGTGCATTTCCCTTTTATAATATAATCAATATAATTTTAATAAGTTTCTGAATATTTACTTGTTGTCTATTCTTTGTCATTGTTTCATGCTATTTTCTTCCCTGGTTATTAAGTTTAACTCAAATCAGTCTTATTCTTTGTTCTAATATCTGAAAGTACTTTCTTTTTTTCTTTTTCCTCTTGTTATATTTTATTTAATACTTTATTTATATTTCAAATGTTTTCCCCTTTCCAAGTCTCCCCTTTGGAAACTCCCTATGCCATCTCCCCTCCCCCTGCCTCTATGAGGGAATTCCCCCACCCACCCACCCACTAACCTCTTCCCTCCCTGGCATTCCCCTATACTCAGGCATCTAATACTGTCAGGTCCAAGGGCCTCTACTCCAACTGATGGTCAACAAGACCCTCCTCAGCCACATATGTGGACAACACCATGGGCCTCTCCATATGCATTATTTTGGTTGGTGGTACAGTCTCTGGGAGCACCCAGGGGCCTGACCAGTTGACACTGTTGCTCCCTCCCCATGGGGCTACAAACTCCCTCAGTTCCTTCAGTCCCTTCTCAAACTCCTCCATCTGGGACCCCATGCTCAGTCCAACAGTTGCTGTTAATTGAATCATGGGTGTTCCAAACTTTTGGGCTAATATCCATTTATCAGTGAGAGCACACCCTGTTTGTTCTTTTGTGATTGAGTTACCTCACTCAGGATGATATTTTCAAGTTCCAACCATCTTCTTGCAAATTTCATGACGTCATTGTTTTTAATAGCTGAGTAGTATTCCATAGTGTAAATGTACCACAATTTCTGTGTCCATTTCTCTGTTGAGAGACATCTGGGTTGTTCCAGCTTCTGGCTATTATAAATATGGCTGCTATGAACATAGTGGAATGTGTATCCTTACTACATGTTGGAACATCTTCTGAGTATATGCCCAGGAGTGGTATAGCTGGGTCCTCAGGTAGTATTATGTTCATTTTTCTGAGGGTCTGCCAAACTGATTTCCAGAGTGGTTGTATCATCTTGCATTCCCACCAGCAATGGAAGAGTGTTCCTCTTCCACATCCTCGCCAGCATCTGCTGTCACCTGAGTTTTTGATCTTAGCCATTCTGACTGGGGTGAAGTAGAATCTCAGGGTTGTTTTGATTTGCATTTCCTTGATTACTAAGGATGTTGAACATTTCTTCAGGTGCTTGTCAGCCACTCAAGCTTCCTCAGTTGAGAATTCTCTATTTAACTCAGCTTCACATTTTTTGATAGGGTTATTTGGTTTTCTGTAGTCTATCTTCTTGAGTTCTTTCTACATATTGGATATTATCCTCTATCGGATGTAGGATTGGCAAAGATATTTTCCCAATCTGTTGGTCGCTGTTTGGTCCTATTGACAGTGTCCTTTGCCTTACAGAAGCTTTGCAATTTTATGAGGTCCCATTTGTTGATTCTTGATCTTAGAGCATAAGCCATTAGTGTTCTGTTCAGGAAGATTTCCCCTGTGCGCATTTGTTTGAGACTTTTCCTCACATTCTCTTCTATTAGATTCAGTGTATCTGGTTTTATGTGGAGGTCCTTGATCCACTTGGACTTGAGCTTTATACAGGGAGATAGGAATAGATAAATTTGCATTCTTCTACATGTTTACCACCAGTTGAGCCAGCACCATTTGGTGAAAATTCTGTTTTGTTTCCACTGTATGGTTTTAGCTCCTTTGTCAAAGATCAAGTGACAGTAGATGTGTGGGTTTATTTCTGAGTCTTCAGTTCTATTCCATTGATCTACCTGCCTGTCACTGTACCAATACCATGCAGTTTTTATCACTACAGTTCTGTAGTGCAGCTTGAAGTCAGGGAGGCTGAGTCCTCCAGAAGTCCTTTTATTGGTGAAAATAATTTTTGCTATCCTGGGTTTTTTGTTATTCCATATGAATTTGAGAATTGCTCTTTCTAATCTATGAAGAATTGAGTTGGTATTTTGATAGGGATTACATTGAATCTGTAGATTGCTTTGGGCAGGATGGCCATTTTTACTATATTAATCCTGCCAATCTATGAGCATAGGAGATCTTTCCACCTTCTGAGGTCTTCTTCTATTTCTTTCTTCAGAGTCTTGAAGTTCTTGTCATACAGATCTTTCATTTGTTTGGTTAGACTCACACCAACATAATTTATATTGTTTGTGACAATTGTGAAGGGTGTCATTTCCCTAATTTCTTTCTCAGCCTGTTTATCCTTCAAGTATAGGAAGGCTACTGATTTGTTTGAGTTAATTTTATAGCCAACCACTTTGCTGAAGTTGTTTATCAGCTGTAGCAGTTCTTCGGTGGAGTTTTTTCAGTCATTTAAGTATATGAGCTTAACATCTGCAAATAGTTATATTTTGATTTCTTCCTTTCCAATTTGTATCCCTTTGACATCCTTTTGTTGTCAAATTGCTCTAGCTAGAACTTCAAGTACTATATTGAATAGATAGGGAGACAGTGGACATCCTGGTCTAGTCCCTGATTTAAGTCGAATGCTTCAAGTTTCTCCCCATTTAGTTTGATGCTGGCTATTGGTTTACTGTATATTGCTTTTACTATGTTTAGGTATGGGCCTTGTATTCCTGATCTTTCCAACACTTTTATCATGCAGGGATGTTGAATTTTGTCAAATTCTTTTTCAGCATCTAATGAAATGACCATGTGTTTTTTTTATTTTGAGTTTGTTTCTGTAGTGGATTACATTGATGAATTTCTGGGTATTGAGCCATCATTGCATCCCTGGGATGAGGCCTACTTGATCATGATCTATGATCCTTTTGATGTGTTCTTGAACTCTGTTTGTGAGAATTTTATTGAGTATTTTTGCATCGATATTCATAAAGGAAATTGGTCTGAAGTTTTCTTTCTTTATTGGGTCATTGTGAGGTTTTGATATCAGTGTAACTGTGGCCTCATAGAATTAATTAGGTAGTGTTCTTTCTATTTCTACTTTGCGGAATACTTTGACAAGTATTGGTATTAGGTATTCTTTGAAGATCTGATAGAATTCTGTAGTAAACCCAACTGGTCCTGGGCTTTTTGTGGTTGGGAGACTTTTAATGACTGCTTCTATTTCTTTAGGGGTTATGGGACTGTTTAGATGGCTTATCTGATCCTGACTTAACTTTGGTATTTGGTATCTGTCTAGAAAATTTCCATTTCATCCAGATTTTCCAATTTTGTTGAGTATAGGATTTTGTAGTAGGATCTGATGATTTTTTGAATTTCCTCAGATTCTGTTGTTTTATCGCCCTTTTCATTTCTGATTTTGTTAACTTGGATTCTGTCTCTGTGCCCTCTGGTTTGTCTGGTTATGGGTTTATCTATCTTGTTGATTTTCTCAAAGAACCAGCTTCTGGTTTTGTTGATTCTTTGTATAATTCTTTTTATTTCTACTTGGTTGATCTCAGCCCTGAGTTTGATTATTTCTTTCCTTCTACTCCTGTTGTTTGTATTAGCTTCCTTTTGTTCTAGAGCTTGCAGGTTTGCTCTTAGGCTGCTAGTGTGTGCTCCCTTCAGGTTTTTTTTAGAGGCATTCCGAGCTATGAGTTTTCCTTTTAATACTGCTTTCATTGTGTCCCATAAGTTTGGGTATGATATATTTCATTTTCTTTAAATTCTAGGAAGTCTTTAATTTCTTTCTTATTTCTTCCTTGACCAAGTTATCATTGCATAGAGAGTTGTTTAGCTTCCATATGTATGTGGGCTGTATGTTGTTTTTGTTGCCATTAAAGTCCAACCTTAATCTGCAGTGATCTGATAGGAGGCATGGGATTATTTCAGTCTTCTTATATCTATTGAGATTTGTTTTGTGACCAATCATATGGTCAGTTTTGGAGAAGGTACCATGAGGTGCTGAGAAGAAGGTATATTCTTTTGATTTAGGATGAAATATTCTATACATATCTGTTAAATCCATTTGGTCCATAACTTCTATTAGTTTCACTGTTTCTCTGTTTAGTTTGTGTTTCCAAGATCTCTCCATTGCTGAGAGTAGGGTGCTGAAGTCTCCCACTATTATTGTGTGAGGTGCAATATGTGCTTTGAGATTTAGTAAAGTTTCGTTTATGAATGTGGGAGCCCTTGCATTTGGAGCACATAATTGAGAGTTATTAGTAGATTTTTCCTTTGATGAGAATGAAGTGTCTTTCCTTGTCTTTTTTGATGACTTTTGGTTGAAAGTTGATTTTATCCGATATTAGAATGGCTACTCCTGCCTATTTCTTGAGACCATTTGCCTGGAAAATTGTTTTCCAGCCCTTTACTCTGAGGAAGTGTTTGTCTTTAATCCTGAGGTACATTTTCTGTATGCAGCAAAATGCTGGGTCCTGTTTATGTATCCAGTCTGTTAGTCTATGTCTTTTTATTGGGGAATTGAGTCCATTGATGTTAAAAGATATTAAGGAATAGTGGTTGCTTCTTCCTGTTATTTTTGATGTTATTTTTATGTTTGTGTGGCTATTTTCTTTTAGGTTTGTTGAAAAATTACTTTCTTGCTTTTTCCAGGGTCGAGTTTCCCTCCTTGGGTTGGTGTTTTCCAACTAGTATCCTTTGTAGGGCTGGGTTTGTGGAAAGATATTGTGTAAATTTTGTTTTGTCATGGAGTATCTTGGTTTCACCATCTATAGTGATTGTGAGTTTTGCTGGGTATAGCAGCCTGGGCTGGCATTCGTGTTCTCTTAGGGTCTGTATGAGATCTGACCAGGGTCCTCTAGCTTTCATAGTCTCCTGTGAGAAATCTTGTGTAATTCTGATCGGTCTGCATTTATATGTTACCTGACCTTTTCCCCTTACTGCTTTTAATATTCTTTCCTTATTTTGTGCATTTGGTGTTTTGACTATTACGTGACGGGAGGAATTTCTTTTTTGGTCCAATCTATTTGGAGTTCTATAGGCTTCTTGAATGTTTATGTTCATCTCTTTCTTTAGGTTAGGGACGTTTTCTTCTATAATTTTGTTGAAGATATTTACTGGCCCTTTAAGTTGGGAATCTTCACTCTCTTCTATACCTATTATCCTTAGGTTTGGTCTTCGCATTGTGTCCTGAATTTCCTGCACGTTTTGGGTTAAGAGCTCTTTGCATTTTGCATTTTCTTTGACTGTTGTGTCAATGTTTTCTATGGTATCTTCTACTCCTGAGATTCTCTCTTCTATCTCTTGTATTCTGTTGGTGATGGTCGAATCTCTGACTCCTGATTTCTTTCCTAAGTTTTCTATCTCTAGGCTTGTCTCCACTTTTGATTTCTTTATTGTTTCTATTTCCATTTTTAGATCCTGGATGGTTTTGTTCATTTCCTTTGTCTGTTTGTTTGTGTTTTCCTGTGTTTCTTCTTTAAGGGTTTCAAGCTGTTTACCTGTTTTCACTTGTATTTCTTTAAGAGAGTTATTTATTTCCTTCTTAAAGTTTTCTACCACCATCATGAGAAGTGATTTTAAATCTAAGTCTTTCTTTTCTGGTGTGTTGGGGTATCCAGGGCTTGCTGTGGTAGGAGAACTTGGTTCTGATGATGCCAAGTTGCCTTGGTTTCTGTTCCTTATATTCTTGTCCTTGCCTTTCGTCATCTGGTTATATCTGACGTTAGCTGGTTTTTCTCTCTCTGACTGTGGCTTGTCCCTCCTGCAGGCCTTTTCTTCAGTATCCTTTGGAGACCAGCTCTCTCTGAGAAGAATTTGGGTTTGGAGAGCTGTGGTAAAGGTCAGCTCTGGGGTGCATACAGAAACCAGAAGGATCCTGTCCTCAGCTATTCCTTGGTTCCTGTGTGCTAATGGCTCTGTGCGGGTCCCTCTTGGTTGAGGAATTTGAACAGAAGTGGTAGTCTTCCTGGGCTCAAAAGTGTGTTGGCACACCTGGGAGACCAGCTCTCTCCTAGCACTGAGTATGAATTCCTGTGTCATGGGATCAGCTCCCAGGCCTCAGAAGGAAACCAGAGGCCACTCCTCAGTCCCTGCGTTCTGAGGGTTCTAGGCAGGGCTCTCTGAGCAGAGGTGCTAGCCTTACCCCTGTTCATAGGCTTTTCCATACTCCTGGGAGGGTCTCTCTTTCCCTGTGCTATTTGTGTATGGAGCTGTGTCGCACGGACTACAGGCATAAACTGGAAGGCTCCTGTCCCAGGCTCCTGAAAGCACTTTCTAACCTGTACCTAGATTACTTCGAGTTAATACATTATTATGACTACTTTAATTTTAGCTCATTCAAATGTGATATCTTCAGAGAGGTTGTTCTTGACTTCTCTTCTTCTTATAGTATATGTTATGTAGAATACTGAATTTAGTCTACGGTTTTCTTTTTCTTTATCTAATTTCTCAATTTAAAAGTAAAGTCTTTCTATGAAATGATGATGCCTTTTGGATTTATTTTAAATAAAGAACATTGTTTTGTTTTTTTTGTTGTTGTTTGTTTGTTTTGGTCCTGGAATTATTCTGTATGTATTCATAAAACAACAACAACAAAAAAAACTGGTCTAAACTGTAACAATTCATATTAGCTAGGATGATTTCTAAATGAAGAAGTAAAGAAGTAAGAGAAGAACATGAAATAATAAAGTATATTTCATATGAATACATCTGGAGAATTTCCAAAGAAAATAGTGAGGAATTTATCAAGTGTTTTAAATTTGTCTTGATTTTCTATGATCATGATATTATACACCATTGAGCTTTGGAACATTAGAAGAATGTAACTTTTTAAAAATTTCCCTCCTAGAAAGTGGCTCATTAGATTCAGGAAATACTCAAACTCTGGAAGTAAGAAGCTTCTGAAAAAACACAGCCCAGAGAATCAACTAAGCAGGGATCATTGGGGTGTAAATAGACTGAAGCAAATATCATGGTCTCTGCTATGTCCTCTGTATACATGCTGTGGTTGTTTAACTTGTAATTTGGGGCAGGACAACTCTCAGTCTGAGTGTGTGTGTGTCTAACTCTTGCTTGCTTATAGGACACTTTTTCTCTTACTGGGTGTACTGGCTGGTTTTGTGTCAACTTGACACAAGCTGGAGTTATCACAGAGAAAGGAGTTTCAGTTGAGAAAATGCCTCCATGAGATCCAGCTGTAAGGCATTTTCTCAATTAGTGATCAAGGGGGGAGGGCCCCTTGTGGGCGGTACCATCTGTGGACTGGTAGTCTTGGGTTCTATAAGAAAGCAGGCTGAGCAAGCCAGGAGAAGCAAGCAAGCCAGTAAGAAACATCCCTCCATGGCCTCTGCATCAGCTCCTGTTTCCTGCCTTGCTTGAGTTCCAGTCCTCACTTCCATTAGTTAGGAACAGCAGTGTAGAAATGTAAGCTGAATAAACCCTTTCCTCCCCAACTTGCATCTTGGTCATGATGTTTGTGCAGGAATAGAAACCCTGACTAAGACACTGGGTTACCTCATCCAGCCTTGATATGAGAGTCGATGCTTAGTCATACTCCATCTTGTTATGCAGTATCCTGTTTATATCGCTGATAGTTCTGCACTTTTCTAAAGGAAAACACAGAAGTAGTAGATCTAGTGGAGAGGGGAGTTTTATGGGGAGAAGTGAGAGGAGGGGAAGTAGGGGAAGCTATGATCAGGATGTATTGTATAGGAGAAGAATAAGCAAAATAGTATCTGCCAAAATTTAAAAGACTCACAAGGTCCCTATATGAGGTTATATAAAAAGTAACTTTCACTGTAGAGAGTATATATATTTCATATAATATAAAATTTAAGCCATATTGATATATGAATACAATTAAGCAGGTTGTCTGTTAACACACTTCACTATGACAAACAGTATTCATTTTAAGTACTGTGTTGTATTTTTAGTTAGTTTTCTTATATTGACAAAATTATATAACAAATGGCAATATAGAAGAGTAATAGCATTTATTTAGGCTTGCAGTTCTAGGTTTAAGTAAATTCTTTTGAAGATCAAGGCAGAAACTCCAACTATTTAAGCACATAATATCAATGGTCAAGAGCAGAGAGACATGAATTGATAGATGTTTGCTTACTTATGCACTTTCCTGCCTAGGGAATTGTATCACCCACAGTTGACTTACCTTCCCATATCAATTGACATACATGAGACAATCCCCCTTTAACATGCTTATAGCTCAGTCCAGCAATACATATATAATCTCTCCTTAAAACTCTTAAGAGGACTCTTGCTTATTTCAAATTGACAACAAAATTTCAACAATAGTGCCCATAACATCAATTCTCATGGTGGCCTACCTATTCAACATTTTTCTATGAATATTGAGATTACACATTTACTTTCTCTTATCATATTTTCTTGTTAATGACGCCTTATATTCCTTAATATAAATAAAATGGTATTTATTTATTTATTTATTTATTTATTTATTTTAAACTCCAGGTTTTATTCCTCTCCTAGTCCACCCTCCAACTCTTCAACAACCCATATCTCCTCCCTGCCCCTCTGTCTCCATGAGGATGTTCCCACCCCCCCCCCCCCCCCCCCAGACCTCTAAACTCCCTGGGGCCTCCAGTACCCTGAGGGTTAGATGCATCCTCTCTGACTATACCCAGACCTGGCAGTCCTCTGCTGTATATGTGTTGGGGGCCTCATATCAGCTAGTGTATGCTGCCTGGTTGGTGATCCAATGTCTGAGAGATCTCGGGGTCCAGGTTAATTGAGACTGCTGGTCCTCCTACAGGGTTACCTTCCTCCTCAGCTTCCAGCTTTTCCCTAATTCAACCACAGGGGTCAGCAGCTTCTGTCCATTGGCAGGGGGCAAATATCTGCATCTGACTCTTTTAACTGCTTGTTGGGTATTCCTGAATACTGTCATGCTAGGTCCCTTTTTGTGGTCATTCCATAACCTCAGTAATGACCTTGGGCCCTCCCCTTGAGCTGGATCCTACTTTGGGTCTGTTGCTGGACACTTTTTCTCAGGCTCCTCTCCATTTCCATCCCTGAAGTTCTTTCAGACAAGAACAATTATGGGTCAGAGTTTTGACTGTGAGATGGCAATCCCATCCCTCACTTGATACCCTGTCTTTCTGCTGGAGGTGGGCTCTACAAGTTCTTTCTTCCCAATATAGGGCATTTTATCTAAGGTCCCTCCCTTCGAGTCCTGATAGTCTCTCATATCCCAGGTTTCTGGTACATTCTGCATGGTTCCCCCAACCTTCTACCTCCCGAGGTTGCATGATTCCCTTCTTTCTGTTGGGATTTCAGTCCTTTTCCCCAACTAATGTTTGATCATGTTGGCCTCTCCGCCCCCTTCTCCTTTCCCTCCTATGTCATTCCCTCCCCACTTGTGGTTACATTCTTCTCCCTCCAAAGTGGTCATTTAAAAAGTCTGCTATTTCTCTAACATGCTTATTTTACTAAACCTACTTAAAACCAAGGCAGTATATAGCTACCGTGATGTAAAGCAAATAAAATATGAGATTGAACTTAGATCATAAAAGACCTTTTACCACAGTTCCATTTGTTATGTAAAACAGACTGAGAATTTTAAGCTGTAAATAAACATTCTGGATCTGCCTCTTCTTACATTTTTTCATGAGTTTTTGGTTTGAATGTTTATAATTAATATAGCAAAGAAATACTAGGTAAGCAATCTCCTTGGAAATGAAGCCCATCAGGGAGACATCAAAATTTCAGACCTAATATCTTTTACCTTCAACTCTTTTTCAGGAGAAGTTAACATGAATGTACTAAGAATGCTACACCTGCTAGCGATAAAATGTGCAATGAAAAAGATTATATGTTAACATCAATATGGGAACTAAAGTGGTGTGCACAACATGTTTTTTGAGTGAAACACTTCAAATTGGAGAGTATAATATCATTACAAAAACTTTTCAGCAGATCATCAATCATTTATATGATTAAGTTTCATGATGTTGTTTTTTGTGTGTATGTGTAACTTATTATGACTGATATGCTTTAAAATACAAAGACACACACAGTTGCAAAATTCTATTTAGTAATGTATTTCTTTTATACTCTTTTTCTCATTTTTTTATTTACTTTATACCTAAATAAAATATATTCCTAAATAACACAATATAGAATAATGAAAAGTTAAAATACCGTATTACTTAATATGTTTCCTATGATGTTCCAAAAATGCATTTACTTAAATTAAAATCCCTGGATTTAGCTGTGTCTTTAACTTTTTTCCCTAAAATATCTTCATTGAAAATGTTAAATAAAACACTAAACAAATTAGGCAGTCATTGCTCATTTAAAAACTAACATTTTCTCTACTTTTAAATTATTTTGATGTTTTCTTAAATCAGATGTTGGGAGGGAAATATATGGGAGTTAGATCCACAGGTCATTGGAAGTGAGTAGTGAAGACTGGTATGACCAATGTACATTGAATGCAAACATAAAAATTTCAATGAAAAAATAAAAGAGAATAATATCATAAAGTTTCAGTGGGTTTTAATATGAATCATTCTTAGATAATTCACTTGTACTTATTTTATTCAACCAAACCTGTATTTGTTCATACAGGCCTCCTACTTTTGGTTGTTTCAGAAAAAAATCCATATTTTCTCATTGCTTTAACACTGTATTATTTTGAATAATATTCATATAATTTTCTCTTATGTTTTCCTATGCCCTATTCTAACATGTTCCACATTTGTTTGCAATTTTATTTTATAGGCATTTTTTAAGCCTATACTTCATTGCTTTGTTTAAATTTACCCTTAATTTTACTTATCTAATATTGGCAATTGAAGACAAGACATTTTCTAAACCACTGAGCTAGACCTTCATTCCCTTCCAAAATTTTGATTTATGCATCCTAACCTGGCCTTGAAATTGTGATCTATAACTGCCGTAGTCTCCAGAGATGTTGAAAGGGTTAACTGACCCAATTAACATGCGCCATCATGACTGGTTCTGTTGTTGTTGTTGTCGTCCTTGTAGTCATCATCGCTGTCATTGTAGTAGTAGTTACAGTAGTGAGAATTTTCTTATTTTCTCATTTATTTATTTATTTATTCTTTTTACACCACAATCATAGCCCTCACATTCCTGTCTTCTCCCAGTCTACACAATTACAAATCTCTCCCCACAATACTCCCTCCTCTTACATGACAAGAATGGGAAGCCCCCTCCCTCTGGTTATCACCCATCCCCTGAACATCTAGTCACAGATGAAGTACTTTCTCTCCCACTGAAGCCCAACCAGGCAACTCAGTTAGAAGAAGTGGATACAATGGCATGTAACAGAGTCAGAGACAGTGTCCACTTCAATTATTATGGGATTCTCATGAAGACCATGCGGCATATCATCTACAAATGTGTAGGGGTCTAGGTCTAGTTTCTGCACAATCTTTGGTTGGTGGTTGAGTCTGTGAACCCCTTTGGGCCCAGATTACTTGACTCTGTAGATCTTGTGCTGTGCTTGACCACTCTGCTTGGTTTAATTCTATTGTCCACTCTTCTACAAGACTTCCTGAGCTTCCCCTGATGCTTGACTGTGGGTATCTGCATCTGTTCCCATCTGCTGCTGGATAAAACCTTTCAAGAGACAGTTATGCTAGGTTCCTGTCTGTAAGCATAGCAGAGTATCATTAATAGTGTCAGGGGTTGAAACTCTCACATGGGATGGGTCTCAAGTTGGGCCAGTCCTCAGTTGGCCTTTCCCTTAGTCTCTGCTCCATCTTTATCCCTGTGCATCTTGTAGGCGGAACAAATTCTGGGTTGATGGTTTTAAGGGGGGGTGGTTTTACCCTCCACTGGAAGTCCACAATGCTTGGGAGACCAAGGACTAGAGACTAGATAGCAGTCTTACTAGTATTTGTACTAAAAGTACACATTTATAAAAATTTTAAGTCGTATTTGTACTAAGAATAGTGATAAAAAGACTCCTAATGATATTCTGCTATATTCATAAATCATTACTTTGTTCAGCCATCATCAAAGATGATCCCTCTTCCAGCAGATGGTAAAAAATACAGAGACCCTTAGGCAGACATTTTACAGAGAGAAAAAACATTGCAGCACTCAGTACTATATGGGATTTCTTCATCAAATCCTTCCCATTAGAACTCCTGTGGAAGAGGAAACAGAAACAGTACAAAATACAGAGGAAATGGAGGGCACTTTTTGTCCTTTGTCTTCTCTTTTTAAACCTTTTAAAACAAATTGTTGTGCTCAAATATTCGTGAATGTGTGGTCATCCACTGGAGTGTGGGTTACATGTACTTGCATAAAATATTGCCTCCTCCTTTCCTCTCAGCTAACAATTGTCAGTAGATGTTTGTTTAAGGGTCAGAGTATTTGGCAAACATCCATGCAGGGTTGTGAAATCAAGTCTGTTTTCTGGTAGAGCCAAGGATCAAACCCCGTGGGCCCAATAGGGGGTAAAAACCCTATAAGGAGCAATGGCAGGCATTTGCCAAGCTCCTAGAAACAGCTCCTGACACATGCCTTTATCTCTCCATAGGTCTGTGACATTTGATCAAGTAAAAAGAAAACACCCCTCAATCCCCACCTCAGGTAGAGGCGTGGTCACGCCCCCAAACCCTGCCACAGGTACAGGTGTGGCCACCTAGCCTCAAGACATTCTCATGTTAATAAGGCACTTAGAGGCTTAGCCATGCCCCTTCTCAGTTACTATTTCAACCTCATCCTTCCCTGAGGTCTCGGGCTGCCATCTAATGTCTAATGGAATCTAATGGATTCTAATGGAATGGCTGTCTCACCCATTCCACTCTCCATGATGACATGACAATAAACATCCTGAAACTATGGACTGTCTCTATTCATCTTGATCCACCGTGGGAAGCAAGGGAACTGGCCTTCTCCTAAAAAGCTTCATCTAGCCTCCCGACTAAGCCATCTCTGTGTTCCCAGCCAAGGTCATCCACCCAACCCAAATCAGCTAGCTGGTTACCAAGTCACCAACCTGGTCCACTAGTGGTGCGCCTTGTTCTCAGCTCTTCTGAGGCATCCAGCAGCATCTGCAATGCTCAAGAGCGTGGGAACCCCACAAGCCGGCTATGGAGCGTCTCCTGGGAACCACAACTGCTTCCCCCACCCCGGGGCTGTGTCTCTGAAGAGACTTCTCATAGTCTGACAAGCTCAGTGGCCCATGGAGGTACACACAGTCAACTGCCAGCACCCCTGCCTCTCCCAGGGATCACAAGCACCCAGGGAGGAAGCTCTGGATTTCACTCTCCATGGTGCCAGTCTGATCCAACACATTACTTTCCATGCTCTGATTTAGTCTAGCATGGGTTTTGTATGTGTTGTAACAACAGCTGTATATTCATATATACAGCTGCACATCAAGAAGATGATGTTTCCTGTAGTCGTCCACCAACTCCAACTCCTTTTTTTAACACTCGTTTTTTATTGGTTATATTATTTAATTACATCAAATGTTATCCCCTTTCCTGCTTTCCCTTCTGCAAACCCCCTATCCCCTCACCCCTGCTTATATGAGGGTGATCCCCCACCCACCCACTCCCACCTCACTGCTCTAGCATCTAGATCTTACAATCTTTTTATCCCTTCTTCCACACTGATTTCTCAACTTTTTTTTGATTTCTCAGTCTTGATAGGCCACATCAACAATTGATTTAGTCTCCTTTTTATTTTTTTTCAGAAACAATTGGTCCAGACCTCCAAGCAAACTTAACTCTTTCTATCCCATTACTTCTTTTTAACCTACTTTTCCAATGTGCTCTATCTCTCATCCTTGAAACCACTTCCTCATATCCTCTTAGTAATTTGTTGACCTCTATGTGTTTTCCAAATGCAACATATATGAATATTCTAAGCTAACATCCGCAAATGAGGAAAAGCATGTAATATTTGTCTTTATAGGACTAGGTTAACTCACTTAGAATTATTATATCAAGATCCTCTTGTATGTCATTTTTTTCTTAATGGGTGAATAACATTCTCTTATCTAAATATACCAAAACTCTATTAGAAGCAAAATATTTAATACCTATACAATTATGTATATATGTATGTCAATATGTAGGGTTTAATTGGATTTATTCTACAAAGAAGATGTTGCCATTACTAGACTTTTAGGGTGCCATATAAAAGGCCAAATACCAAGTGACATCTTTCCATGAGTTCTTGATAGAAGTTTTCCAATGACCCCAAACATTATAGGCTACTGTCATTGCTCTTATTTGCCCACCAGAAGGTGATAATAAACTACTATTGCTGAAGACACCATCCACTTTTATTGCAATAATCTTGTCCAGCAGTGAACTTTTAGTACAGCCCACAAATACCATCAGAGAAATCTCCTTGTGCAGTGCAGAACATTACCTAAGAAACTCAAAACTGGTCAAAATGCAGAAAGTAACTATTCCTAGAGGCCACAGCCAGAACTAGGCCATCTCAGTTATTCCTTCAACTAACGCTCAGGGACCAGCGCAAAATTATAAGAGATGAATGTTGCAGAGCAGTAGACTGGACATTAGAAGGCCATTGAATTAATGAAATCTCAGAAGCTACAATTGTCTTGGCAAAGCAGATCTGAATAAGAGCAAGTCAACATTAGATCATGGAGTAGATGCTCTGATACACTTGAGTATATGATGCACTACATTGGATTCCTGAGGTTATGGGCAACATAAATTGCAGGTGATGAAGTATTAAATAAGGGGGCAGAAAATTGGGGTTGAGAAATGAGAGGCTAATCTAGGATAAGTTAGAAGAAGTACAAGGTGAATATAATAAAAATACATTGTGTGAAATTTACAAGAAATAAAATTATTACCCTAAAAGAAAATAATATGGTATAATATTTATGGGTTTGGTATTTTGCAAAGTTTCAATGAAATTACTAACGGAATATATAATATCACCTTGTTATGAATTACTACTGTCCTTTTTCACTCATATCATGAACTACATTCAATTATGGGCATAGAGTGTAAAAAATGATCATTCTATCAAATCAATTCTGAAAATAATTCAATTGGAAATAATTAGTAAAAATGGAATTATCAAATTTGAATGCTTATAATATCATCCAACAGATATACATGGTAATGAAACTATATAATTTTACTCTCAATAGATATTAAATTGGTGTAAAACTGGGAATGAACATTCCTAGAAAGATATCCAATAAAGTCTGTACCCTTTCATTTTGACGCTATGCTTCCCAAGCATGTTTCATAGAGAATAATTGAAGGATTTTATGCAATTCACTGTTCTACTTTTGAAAAACCCCATGGTGCCAATATATATCACAGCTGTTGAACTACAAAATGAATAGAATTAAATACAATTCAAACAAAGCAAAAACAATAACAAAAACAAAAGTTCTGCCAGATTATTTTGTGAACAAAGAAACACATTTCTTTAGAAGACACCAGTCAGTGTATAAACACTAGTCCCAAAGAACTAATATGCCCCAAACCTAGGATGGATCCTAGGCAGCAAAATAAAATTTCTTATCTCCCCATGGGTCACAGAACATAAATAACACCAACACAGAGCTAATAAGTGGACTCATATTACCCTTTGCCGTGGCTTTCAGGAAACCTTTCATCAAATTTATTGCCAGAGCTGCTGCACATTATTGTGTTCTTTATTAGGCATTCTTCTCCCTAAAGATTAATTCAGGGCTTTATGAAGCTGCGTGTTCCAGAGTAATAGATGATTGCAAGTAAGTTAAGAGGTGTCACATTCACATTACTATAGACACATAGAATTGTGGTCAAATATCTGGTGACATTCTTGACATAGTGCAGTTGCTTAAATTTACCATTTTAGCACTGTCTTTGTAACAGTGCTAAATTAGGAATCTTTAAGGTGCATATGCATTTGAGAAAAGCAGGTAATACAGAAATCCTGTCCTGTATACACTCAACTACATCTGTAAGTTGGCAGTGTAATGTACCAAAAAAGGGGAAATATTCATTCACATCCCAGGATTCTGGTTATCTCGCTGAAGCCCTGTGTGTCAAAAAATAGAGGCTGAATTGAACTGAGCTTGGGGGGAGTATTCTGCCAGATGGTTTACAAGCTTCAAATACTGAATTTCTGAGAAGTATTAGCACTGTTTTAATGTTCTTCTGAAGACAACTTTTAATTTACAATGGCATACTGACCTCAATGAAAAGTATAATCCATCTACCTGACTTGTAATCACATCTTTCTTTCATTTACCCAATAAATAACTAGTGCCTATATAACTATCTCCTAGCTTTTTAAATATAAGACAAAGAACATTTCATTTTAAATTCAAAAATATAAAAAAAACAACTTTACATTTTTTTAAGTTTTATATAAATGGTCAATAATTGAAAAGTAATCATGTACATATTTAAAATGTCATTGCAAATAGTACTTTCTTTAAAGTATAAAACACAGTGTTACATAGATATTTTAGTAAATTTTATTAGCCTATTTAGAGATGATTTATGTTAGTTATACTTCAAAACACATTTTATTATATTGTGTGGTCAAATATATATAAAATTCAAATTGTTTCAGTATTGTTTGGAATAATTCTTCCTAGTGTGTTGAATTTACATTTATACATTTAAAGAAGAGCAATGTTGGTCGCAAATGTTTCTATCTAGCCGGGCAGTGGTGGCACATACCTTTAATCCCAGCAGCTGGGAGGCAGAGGCAGGTGGATTTCTGAGTTCAAGGCCAGCTTGGTCTACAGAGTGAGTTCCTGGACAGCCAAGGCTACACAGAGAAACCCTGTCTCGAAAAAC
>JADRCH010007458.1:776213-929448 GCA_019843965.1 Rhynchomys soricoides | reverse complement strand
AAAAAAAAAAAAAAAAAAAAAAAAGAAAAGAAAAGTTTCAATCTCCAGTGCAATTAGTGTCAAATAAAAGAGATCCTTTGGGAAAATACACATATATAATTTTAATACTGTTTACTGTGTGTCACACACTGTTATAAGCATTTTACATATTTTAAGTAATATCTGCATATGTTAGGAACTAATGAAGAAAATTACAATAGTTTATATAAGTAGTGTAATGTAAATGCTGAATTTAAAAATTATTGGGACAACAAAACAAGAAAGAAGGAGAGAGGTGCATGTATGAACTTACATATTCCAGAAACAATAATCAGTGAAGACTTGTTCTGAACTAACTTTAAATATATATGCATGTTCATATATAAGTACTTGAACAAGAAACATATTTACATATATACTTTTCCATGAACTTCATTTTTTATATTTTAATTATATTCTGCTTATATTTCCCAACCCAACCTCCTACAGTTACTATCTATTTCTCCACCACCCGACTATATGCCCTTTCTTTCAATAGCATGCAAAAGTCCATCTTGAAATATTAATAATAATTAAATAAAACTAGATAAAACAAACCACACAAGAAAGAAACAAACAAAAAACAAGCAAAATGAAGAGCCCAAAGAAAAATCTCAAGAAACACATTTAGACTCAGTGACAAATACATTTGCAAACACAGAAATCCCATAAAAACCACAAAGCATGAAACTGTAATATATACACAAAGGACTTGTCAGGTTACAAAAATGCCCTGACAAATTTTTGTGAAACAAAACTCTCCAAAATGCTATTGACTTTGTTTTGTATTGGCCATTACTGCTAGGCATGAGGTCTGTTCTTAAGAGTGGTTTGTATATCCATGGAGACCCTGTTGAAAAAAACTAATTTTATGTTTGCAATAACTATCAATTATAAAACTCTAATGAATAAGTAAGATAGATTGGCTAGCCAAATCTAAGAATATATAAAGAAACCATGTTGAAATTCACTACCATATTAACTATTAAAATATTTCATAGACATTTTTTATTTTTGAGCAATCTGTGTTCAGATTAGTCTTCTCTGAAATGGATACCTGGTAGATTTGCCAGTCCCAAGTAAGTGAGTGTGTGTATGTTTGTGTGTGTGTGTGTGTGTGTGTTTGTGTGTATGTGTGTGTATATAACTCTAAATGCACTTAGAATTTTATTTATTTATAACCATATATAAATGTTTATATATGTATATGTTTGTGTCAATATCAATGAAAGAATAGTTTATGAAGTTGAGAGTGAGTAGAGGGAACAGGGAAGAAGTTAGATAAATGAGAGGATATAAAGCGATGTAAATACAGTGCTAGTATATGAACCTCTCCAAAAATAATAATTGAATAAATCTTTCAAAAATACAAAAGGGAAAAATAATTAAAGATATATGGCAAAGAATGTATAAAATAATGTACTCTTACCATGAAATGGCAAAAAGAAAACTATGGTCAGTTTTTAAAGAAACTGGATATTTTCATACAATATATTCTGCTTACAGTGTCCCCTCTCTCAATTACTTTATAATCCCTCTGTCTAACCCACACACCCAAATCCACACCCTTTATTTTTCTCTCTTTTTAGAATAGAAATGCATATATATAAATAATAATAATAATAACAACAACAATAATAAATAGAATTGGATAAAAGCAAACAAGAATAGGACAAAATAAACAAAAATAGAATCATAAAAAGCACAAGAAACAAATATAGACACATATATGCAAATACAAAATGCCAGTAAAAATAAAATCAGACATCACAATATATATGCCAAATATATGTAAGGTCAAAAATATACCCAGACAAAATACTATGAGCCAAAAATCCTCCAAAAATACTATTGAATTCATTTTGTGTTGTCTATTGCTGGGCATGGAGCTTGCCCTTAAGTATGGTTTATTTCCCTAGTGAGACTTCATTGGACAAAAATAGTTTTTTCCTTAGCTAGTAATTACCAACTGGACTTAGCTTTTGGTTTTGGGATGGGAACTTGTATCTATTTCCCAACTCATCATTTGGTTGCCATCTGGCTTGGATCTTTGAAAGTTCTGTGTATCACTGGTCTCTGTAAGTTTGTGTGAGTAAGTCCTGTTGTATCTAGAAGGCATTGTTTTCTTTGTGTCTTCTATCTTCACTGTCTCTTAAAATCTTTCTGCCTCTTCTTCTGAAGAGTCCAGTGAACCATGAGGGGAGAAATTTGATGGGAACATCTCATTTAGAAATGAGTGTACCTGGGTCTCTTTGTCTCTGCACATTGCCAAGCTGTGTGTCTCTGTATTTGTTCCCATCTATTGCAGGAGAAAATTCTGTACTGATGACTGGGCAAAGTATTGACCTGTGGATATAAAAGTCATTTTACTGTCTTTTAGAACAGTAGCATTTGGTTTTCTCCTAGGTCCCAGGCCTTTCTAGTCTCAGGTTCTTAGCCACCCAGCAACTGTCAGACATGTGTACCATCTATGGAGTAGGCTTTAATTCTAATTAGATAGTGGTTGTTTACTTTCACAGTGTCACTATTGTACTAATTAATCTCATGTGCAAGTCATCATTGTAGATCAAAGAGTTTGCAAAAATGTTGGCTTTTAACATTTTCTATAGTGGTTTGCAGGGTACCTTCTGGTATCATGAAACTAGTTAGAAGGGATGAAGGCTTTAGGTAGGTACTTGCTCATCTTCTCTGTATTTGAGGATTTATGTAGGTATTGACTTCAGCAATACTGCCTTGCCATTAGGGTGTAGAGAGCAACCAATAGTGTGAGGTATATTGGGGTTTCCCTGGGGTCAGTTAAGCCAACAACTCCATTTGATGTAACCCATTCCTGATACTTTGGTTTTATTTTATGGAAAGCAATGCCTAGTTGGGACTTTGTCTTCCCAGTTATTAAGTTTACATCAAATGCCTCTTACATAGTGGGATAGTTTTAATGAAAATGATAAAGAAATCTGCTGAGTCAGACTGCTGTAACAGACTACATTTCATCCTTAACTCTTGGAAAGACTATGCTATTGTTTCACAGGACTCACTGTATGAACAAGATGCTGGGGGGATGAAAGGATTAATAGATTTGCTTAGAACAAAATCTTAGACAATGTTACAAGAGAGAGAGAGAGAGACAGTAAAATCACCCTGAGAATATCAGTAGTTGGCAAAACTTCATAACTTGGGAGGGTTACTTAGATGTAATATCATACTAAAACTAATCAATAGCCTTGTGGCCAGGAAGAAACAAAAAGATTATGGCAGTAATGAATAACATTTACTGAGGGTACATAAACAAACAGAACTGGACACATGATAATGGAAATAGGCCAGTCTCAAGAAGGCACATGTTGTACCTTTTCTTTTCTAAGTGGTATCTATATTGAAATACATGAAAGAAGAATACCTACTATCTGAAAAGAGCAAGAGTCCTGGTAAGTGTTCTTTATGAGTGAGAAAAGAATGTATAATAGGAAATGAATATGATCAAACACATTTGTGATAATGTTACAATGAAAAATCTTATATAGGCATGCACACAGACATTTACTAAAAACTAAGTGACTAATCTTCTGGGAGAAGAAAAGTGTTTAAAACAAGTTTTAGGTTAATTATAAATTCTCCCAAATCTTTATATTTTGATATAAAGTAAACAATAAAATTAAAATATTCAAATCCCGAACTACTGTTTTTGTTTTAATCTAATAATATCTCTGTGATGTGGGAAGCATCTTTTTCAATACCTCGTGCAGAGACATATTTTTAGGAAGCCCAAGCCACATAAGGACAATAGCAAACGTGCAATGTTACCTCTTAAAAACAAATTGTCTAATTCAGAGAACCACTTGTATGGGCATAATGATACTGAAGGTATGGAAGAACAAACAGTTGTCTTTTAAAAAGAGTTTTAGACACTGAAACAGAAACAGATAGTGTTATTTGGATAAAGCTCTATCTTGAAATAATAAGTAGCATTATGACCAGAAGGAAAGAAGAAAGTGACAGAAAAATAAATTACTGAGCAAATTTCTGTTTGGTTCCTTAATGCCTATTATCTCATTTGTTCATGTATTTCACTTCACGTTTAGTACTGCCATCTGTACATGAGGGATACAAAATGTGAAGCTTCAAGGATGAATTATTTCCATGATCAAATAGCATGAGTAGAGCCCAATTGTTTCTCATATAAGCAGGAGTTTCACAACTGAATGTGGTTGTCATAAAAACTAGGCAACAACCAAAAATGAATTAAAGTCAAACATCTAATGAATCTGAGATGCTTCTAGCATCATTTTGTAGTATTGTATCATGAAACTTTGCTACAGGGTTAGTTTTAAACACCTGAAATGTGTGCTTTGAACAGTGTTGGCCCCTATAATACAGATGCTCACAAATATTGCCTAAAATATGTTGGCACAGATTAGAAATTATTATATGTTATGAACTGTAGTACTTTTACTATCTTAAATAGTAATGATTTAATTACAGAAAACAAAGACTTATATTTTCCTACCATAATTCATCAGCATGTATAATATCAGGGCAAATATCCATATGCTATACAAACAATTATGCTTTTGTCTTTAATAAAGTATACATATATATATATATATATATATATACTTGTTAAGTAATTTATAAATATTTTTAGTGTATCTATGTATATATATGTGTATCTATTTTGGTTTATATATGTGTGTACATATATATAAATAGATTTAGTCTATAGTTCTATGTCAGTTGTCTTCTTCAATCTCTTTCCCTCTTTGCTTTATGAAGCAGTCTCATTGGCCTGGAGCTCACTGATTCAGCTCTATGAGATGACTAGAACTTTACAGGTTTCTCCCTAGTACAAAAATTTCAAGCATAAATCATGGTGTCCAGATTCTTACATTGTTGCTGAAGATCTAAACTCAGATGCTCATGCTTAGAGGGTGAGCTCTTTGCTAACTAGCTAATCTTTTCAGCTCTAAAACATTTTTCTGATTTATTTTCAGTAATTTCTTGGTTTTACAGGCCATTAAACCCCAGAGTCATACAACATTGTTTTTCAGCCACAAAGGGTTGTGAATGAATCAGAGTTTAAGAAGTAATGCTCTCATCTGGCACACTGTGCTACTTAAATGTATATTTGAAACAATAATTTATTATGGTAGGGAATACAATGAAATGCTGTTGCAGACATATCAGAATTTCTGAGAAGTGAACCTAGGCAGCAAATTTCTCTTTAAGTTACAAAAGTGATTTTGGTGTTCAGGCAAAGATGAAAATGCTTACCAGATGAGATTCTTCTATGGAAAGTGGGTATGTGAAAAATACCACCGTTTAATAGACTCTACTATTCTAATTTTCTCTGTGATATCAGGAAATCTCTCTAGGTACACTGGTTATTTCACCTTTTTAACATAACTTTTATTACCTACCACTCTTACTTGATCTGAGTGTCAAGTTGAGAAATATCTATTTATTTTTCATGTAATGAATATTGAACATCTGCTGCATACAGGCCAATCTGACAGGCAATGTAGTATATCTGTTAAACAAACATACATATGTAAATATATACACATATATAAATACATATATACAAATGTCTTCCTAAATGTATATATAAATGTATTCTGGTAGAATGCTCATTCTAAAATAGTCAGGAAGGAAATGAAACTTGGAATAGCAGAAGTACCCTATATGGTATTGCAGAAGATATCGATAATGAGATGGTAGTCATAGGATATTTCTTTTTGAGTTACTGGTAAGGAAGTCCCCAGAGTCACCCGAAACATCAGCTATAGCCATTGCTTTTGGTTGTCTACTGTACTTAGGTAGCTAGATTCCAAAGCTAAAGATATTACATATACTGGTTGTAGCACATAGCAAAATCAACATGGAGTTGGGCAGAAATCACTCTCCCTAATGACTAGTTTACATAGCAACAACAACAAAAAATGCTATGTAATCTTCTGGGAGAAAAATCACATCAGTGGTCTTACACAGTGCTGGACTATGAGTGCTGTAAAAAAAAAATGACCAAACTGAATACATATACTACTAGTACAAGTCTGGCATTATGGTTATAATGGTAACTATTTACTTTCTGATTGAATATGAAGCCTCCTCCTCATAAAGGATATAATTTATGGATATACAAATATTGTCATAAGGTCATGAATGTGGAGACCATAGGCCCTGATCAGAACCTATTTTGCTAAATGATCATGCTATCAAACAGTCTTCTAAATGGATTTGTACTACTCTCAAGTTTGGTCAGAGAAGTTTCTTTCTGCTCTGGGTCGTGTTAATGCAAAAACTCATAACTGATCAAAGCATCAGATATAAATAACTATGAGAATGCGTATGTGGATGAGTCTTCTATGTCAATCTGTTACAGTCTAATGCTAAGAGAAATTAAGGAAAGTGGATCAGAGAGAAGCCAGAGGCAGTGCATGCTGAGAATTCTGGAATGCTGTTTCCAGACATATTATGGGTTCTACAACCATCAAATCACAGAATTTGTGGTTACCTACATAAAGGAAAGCCTGTCAGGATTCCATGATGTATGGAGGAAGAAACCCCAAGATCCCACCCCTGTCACAGGAGCTCTGGATAGTTGATGGCTGTTCAGGGAAGGAAAGTCACTTTTCCTTTGTAGGCACTAGAAAATTGCTCATGCCCAGGATAGTGACAAAGCGAGAACATATGGAGGCAGCACTCATTTGATTCCAGGGTTGGGGGTTGGCACTAATAACAAAAACAAATAATAAAAAAACCCAGGAAGATGAGAAATAGATGGAGTGGTACCCATAGGTAGAATTGAAGGGAGATAGTAATGGTAGATATGATTAATATCATTTAAATTTAAACATACTAGAAATGATGGGCAGCAATACTAAAGTAATAACTTCTCAATATCAATGAATTAATTACAAATATTCCAAAAGTATTTAAACTTTGTCTTCATATTTCAATAATAATTATTTTAGTATTACTTTAACTGGTTAAACATTTTTTCTTACCTTTCTCTGGTGAAAGCTAAGTTTTCAGTGACAATATTTTATGAGCTAAAAGAAAATGGTGATGAATTGACTCGTGTTCAACAACTATATATTAGTTTCCCATGGTGTTCATTTATTCTAACTAATTGTTATCTTGAGTTGCTTTATACAGCCAAAATTTTCCTAAATTATAACTTAGAGCTACTTTCACGTAATACTGACAAGTGATTGATGTATTTTTGTTTGTAAGACAGGCAAAAAAGATGAGGCAGTATTATTTGGAAACATTCATGAAGATAGAGCACAGTACTTTGAAAAGGATTAACTACCTCACTCACTTAAATGTTGTTTCATTCGGTTTCTCCCCTATCATTCTTGTTAACTGCTAATAATTGCTTGCATTAAGCTAAAATAGCTCTCTTGAGATGACAGAGTTGCTTTAAAACATTGTTAATGATGGAAAAAAATTGGACTTTTTATTTTTTACTTATTCTCTTAGATGTAGGGAAATTATGTTGGTGAATTATTTTGCTAAATTTAAAGTATCTTCTTTAATTTTGCCTCCTCAAGAAGGCACACTAGCAAAGCAACAGTTCTGAAAAATTCAACTGTGACTGAAGTTCATTAATCACAACCACTATTTACCTATTCCAAATTGCTTGTATTTGTAGGTCAATAGTGGAAATTGAAATAAGTAATTTCTAAATTTATTATACATTAACAAATTATCTAATTAGGCAATGGCTGTTTGTATTGAATTAAACATGGTTTCTAAGCTACAGTGGAGAGTCATATTATTCTCTATGAAGTGGTATATCTGCCTCCACAACTGACATCTTTATGTTGAAATTGATTACAATCAGCATGTGTTAATTCTACATAGCAATGTATTTTATACATTCATTTTTATTCAAGTACATAATTTACATTGACCATGTTTTAAATACTTATTAAATGCTTTTCTCTTTGTTGTACCAACTGCATGACAAGAATTCATGTAACCTATGGGGGCAAGGACTAAGATTGCTTCACAGGTAAGAGAATAGTATTTTAAGACAGCGTGACAGGAGTAAGAACTCACAAATAAGGCTTTGGGAGCTTGTTTATATCTGAGTAACTGAGAAAATCAAAGAATGGAATAATACTCAACTAGTATATTAAAATGTATGTTTAAAAAATATATTTGTAAGAATCACATAGCCAGGTTTGTGGAGTAAGTAGATTTTGCAAATTGTTTGGTTCACAAGCATGAGGCTTTCTTAAACCCCAGAAACCATGTAAGAAACTTGGCTGTCAATACTGTACTTGAGAAGTCCTCTCTGTAGTTGATAGTTAGGATTATGCAAGGGAATCCTAAATCATAGAGCTAGCCTATGGCTTTTGCCATCAGTTGAACCCTAGAGGTGGAATAAGACTTTCTGTTGCTAAAGACACCATATACTTTAGTGACAAGAAAAACAGGCCCACCAGCAAGAATATATATAAAAATCGCCTCCCTGAGAACTAGTTTTTATGGTACCAAAATTCATAATGCAAACTTCCAAAGGATGAAATTAAATAATATTTGTACCCAGCTAGGATAGCTATAAAACACAGGAGCAAGCATGTTACCAGTCGCTAAATCCTGAACACTGATAAAGAAAATGAACATATCTAATAAAATTTTATTGACATTTACATTTTTAATAAAATTTGCCAAGGCAATAAAATATGTTTGCAGACTAAATGTTCTATCACTTACATCTCAAGGAATAAATGATATACATACAAGGCTTTGTTTTCCATATAATATGAATGTAAAAGTTAAATATTATCTGGTTGCTATCTACCAACACCTATAGCAAAAAGGACAGTGAGATTATAGACAATATGAGCTGATTATTATTACTATTATTATTATTATTATTATTATTATTAATAACACTAGATTCTAAATTTGGTAAACGTAGTATACAAAAAGTTAAATCATCCTAAACATTATCTTTAATAATGATAACATACTTAATAAAAGGCAATTCTTCCCCCCACAGTTATAGTAAAATAAATTAATTTATGTAGCTTCTCTTTTCTTCTAATATATTATTACTTATATGTTTACGTTCCCAAAATATGGCTTACATTGTACTTCTTTGTAGCAACTGTTGTAGTAGAAAGCACTACTTGTATTGCAGTGGTTAAAAAGGACTACTATGTACAGATGCTTATAATAGAGTTGTGTATTGGAACAAAAATGTTAGCAAGTCTCCTTTGTAATTATGGTGCCAAATGTATTCGATATTTCATTCATCTTTAATTTCCTCAGGTACAGTTATCTTTTAAAGATAAAAGAAGTAAAATACCTTTAAATATATAAAGACTTTGCAGGGAGTCATACATAAGAAAGAAGTAGAACTCCATCAAAGGCATTTACTTTGCAATTATCTCAGTTAAGCCAGCAGTATGAGCCAGTAGTGAAACTGTGACAGTGTTGAGACCACAAATAAATGGAACATGTATATTACCTCCTGCTCAGAAGGCTCAGGGGGCACTAAAGGAAAGAGGGCAGAAACAATGGGATAGACAGAGGGTGTGCAGAATTGCTGTGAAAGTCTGTCTTTTGGCGTGATGTGACAGCTCTAATCATGAATGTATAACTTCTCTGGTTACTTTTACAAGATCCTGAACAAATGGAGGCTTTTAGCTTTCTATTGGGTTGGGGGAGGGACACTTGAGGCCAAATGAGGATCTACTGACACCTAATGGTTGGTACAGAAGTGAGTAATTTTTCCTCAAGGTTGCAGCCATTGGTAAACTGTCCATTATCCAATAAATACCCACAGACCCATCCACATGTGGGCTAGTCTAATTCAACTCAGGGGATTGTTTTGTAAAATGCATGGAAGTATTCCAGTGGGAGTAGGATGAGGATATAAGAGATGGGAATGGGAAATGCATATGATCAAATTATATTACACAATGTATAGAAGTATTGAAAAATAAATAAAAACATTTAAAAAATATAATTAAAGAAAAAAAGGCCATAAGTTGGAGAGGGGTAAGGAGAGCTATGGGAAAATTTTGAAGGAGATTTTAGAGGAAGTATTGGAGGTAGAAAAGACAATGGGTGATATAATTATATTTGTATTAAATTAAATTTTCAATGAAAAGTTTTAGACTGAGAGGATAAATGTTTCTTGATTTTTATAGGAATTTTAGTATAAGAGATATTAAAGGATAAAAATATTAAAATGATTAATAACCTTGAATGACCTGGGTAATTAAGTAAAAGGAAGGATCATCAATGAAACATTACATTATCTAATAGTGGACATTCATCCATGTACTACATTTACCAGAAAGTCAACATATATAAACATGACTGTTCCCAACTACTTTTCTTTGATGTGACTGTTTTTGTAGTTTCCATTATGACAATTCCAAATATTTCTTGTTATCGTTGATGCTTTCCAGACCTAAAGAATATGTTTTAATTGCTTACTATGACTTATTTTATGCCTCCGATTTTTTATCATTAAAAAGTTCATCTCACAAATTATTACATGATGTACTGAATAACATTGTGTCTTACTATTTCTCTTTTTAACTATATAATTTATAGGAAACAATATAGATAATGATCAGAAATAGATTAAATAAGTTCATTCCTCAAATTTGTCACATTTAATGATTTATTTAGATTCTTTAAACCCAGTTTCATTAAGAATAAATAAGTCTGTGATTTTGTATATTGGAAATATAATCATATAATTTATTAAAATAAGATAACATATTTATGGCCAATATTTTCCTCATTCATGAAGAAGATAAAATGCTTATCTAGAAATATATTTTAAAAATGAAAAGAGAGAGGTATGAGAAAGCCTACTGTCTTAAGGTATGTCAAGAAGAGTCAACCAAAATTATTTCACTTTGCCCCAATTTCCATTTTAATCATTATAATTCCTCAAAATGTCATGCTTAGTTTGAACAAAGTAAACATTTCGAATAATGTGAAACCTTCACAGTAGAAAGTAAGAACAATTATCTCTCTCGAAAAATACACTTAAAATCTGCAAAATTTCCAAAATCTCAGTGTTAGTGCACTTGCATCTATTTATACAAATCATATTGTAGTACAATAATGCCAATAGTTTGATATGTTTGTTTTGTCTTAGCATTTTTGTGATATTTTAAATCAGTACACAAAGATTCAACTTATTCACAAAATCAAGTATAGATATATTCTTTGTAAAATAAAAATGGAAAAGAAAAAGAAAATACTATCTTCTAGTATCTGTTCCTTTCATTTACTCATAAATGAGCATGTACATTGTTTCCCTTTTATCTACTATGGACAAAGACATAATGAAATTAAAATTACTGTTTTCACATAGAAATACATTGACAGCATTTCGCGGGTGTGTGGACATAAGCTCTTACCCACAACCAAGAGTGTATTTGCAATAGGTACCTGCTAGCAAAGGAGTCTCGCTGGGTATATTAATAACATGCAATGGTAGAAATCATGCCCAATTTGAACTCAATGCTATGTTTGTAGATGTCTTTTACTTAAATTGCATTACTTGGGAATATTTTTTTCTTATTGGTCTTTTGCTTATATATTTTCACTTTTGTTTGTGTGGTTTATGTATTTGTGTGTATGGGTCGGTGTCTGTGTAATAATTTTAGTTTAGTTTTTATTTTATTCATTTGTCTGTTCTAAAGAGAGAAAGAGCGAATGCAAGATCAGAGTATATTATATAAATTATAAATAATAAATAGGAATGACAACTGTGGAATTCTTTGAAATGCCTACCTTCTAAATTGATGTCTCAATAATTTTCAAATTGTAGATTGTACTTCATCATGCTCAGTTGATGCTCATTGCAGATTTAGGAACAAAGAAAAAGGACAGCAGTCATTTAGGCAGCACTGATTTTTTTTTAAATCATAGTTCAGGTATCACAAAAGATGAACTAGAGGATACAGGAGAGAGTCTACCCTGTGGGCCTACTGCATCAATCTTTCAATAAGAAGGAACAGGGTTTTCTATCATCTCCCTACACATGAGAAATTTGATTACAGACATATTTTGTAATAAAATGAAACATATTTTGAAGAAAATTAAGTTGAAATTTATTCTTCATAATGTAGTTGCTGTCTCTCAGTAGAAATACATATATTGAGCATGCAATATAACTCAAACAATATCAGCAATTTCAAGCTAGTAAAATCAAGTTATAGAGTTAAAATGAAAAGTATGGATGCTCTAAAACATCATAAGCTGAATTCCTCTTTTTAAATACAGTATTTCAAAAATGATTTTGCATTTGAATCTTCCTGTCTGATTCTAAACATTTCCACTTGAAAATATGTATAGCATTTTAAAAACAAAACTTCATTAGAAACTATATCTGCATGAAACTAGACATATTATACTATGATTTTCTAAATTGAACATAGAGACAGATATTGAGTGCTAAAGAAACTGACATTCTTAGTTTTAAGAGCTTTCCCAGGGTGAGAGGAAGTAAATAGCCTATAGTCTGCTTTCACATTTTTCTAAATATAGTGATATCAGTTTCAAATTCAAAACAAAAAGAAAAACGATTTGCTGATGAAGTTTCAAAAGAGGCAATCAAGAAGGCAATATATATAAGAAGGACATGGAGCTGATTGCTTAAAGCATACTCTTAAAGATTTAGAGTTGAGGTAGGACAATGTAGTCATGGTGGACTACTCAACAGTTGCTCAGCAATTGGATTATTTTAGTGACAGAGGTAGAGGGTAAGATTAAGACAGAAATATAAACACTAAGTCGAAATAGGTGATACTTTTCAATGGTCTCAAATTCAGCAAAAAAAAACAAAAGAAAGAAAGAAAGAAAGAAAGAAAGAAAGAAAAAAAAGGAACAAATCATTTGGAAGTCTTTTGTGATGAGTTCTCTGTAATTAATGACATTGCATGTAGCTGGATAAAAGAAGTTTTAAACCAACACATCTAAGGACCATCTTTGTTATGTTGAGATAGAATTTTTCTTTGTAGGGGTTAATTCTTTATTGGTTTTCTAGCTCCAACAGAACTGAAAATACATAACTATTGATATGGAATTATTCACAAAAATAATTCACAAATTATTCACAAACATATATATCATATTTATTGATATTTTCTAATGAATCAACTGTCAGTTTTCCTGTATTAGTGAAGCTTAGGATGAGGATAGGTATATATCTTTTAAAGGCTTTTTCTAAATGACCATAATCAAGACTAATTTTAACATGGTTCTTAGATGCTGATGACTTTACAAATATCTGTGTTTAGCTCTCTGGTTACTACTAAGACCTTGTTTCATATATTCAGTTGCTGTTTCATTCTCGGAATTCTAGTGTCAGCTTAAATATGTCCATCGTGTGCTCATTTACTACAGATAAACATTCAAGAATCATTTCTGATTGCTCTATTTTTCGCCCATGTTTTTACACCACCAAACCATAACCATGTTGAGTCTTTTATGTCTCTAATGTAGCTACTTACTTTCGTTCCCATGTCGATGAATTACTGAACTTATTATTTTAAGGCCTCTTTTCTACTGTAGTACAGAATCTGAAGCTTGACTATCTACTACAAGAGTTTACTCTCTTAAATGATAATGATTTTTACCAAAGAAAACCTTTTGAGAACTATGATTATAATAATAGTTTTAAAGAAGTGCAGAAATTTACTTTCAATTTTATGGGCATGCTTAATCTCTAGACTTTTGAGAGAAGAAAGCTGATGCTCACCTTCTCTGAGACTTAGGATCCATACAAAATTTGCCTTATGAAAGTAGTGCATACTGCACTGAATACATTAATAAAATCACTCACCATTAGAAAAACAATTTAAAAGTCAGTTTATTTTCTGTTTTATGAATCTTCAATGTGAATTATACGAATAACTTTATAACAAATAACAACTATGAAAGCAAGAACAATAACAAAAACCTTATAGCACCACCTGCTTCAGTTATTTTTTTTTCCTAGAAGACTTAGGATGGAATTCTTCTTGAGGCAAGCAATCTCTGAGTCATCAGTCTAATGTAATATTTAAGGTAATGGGTTTTCATTGTCTTTAATTATTTTATATTTGAATTCCATATACTCACAGATAATTAGAACTAAAATAATGAAATATCTTAGTATCATGGTATATTAAAATACTAAACTCAGTTTTAAGTTCTGGAAATTACTCGAGTTCAAACAGGGCTGATAAATCACTCTATTCTCACAGAGTTGTTGAAGGTACAATTGGTCCGTAAATAGACTAGGAAAAACATAAACTTTTGAAATAATTTCCAGTAAAGCTTTATATTTTATTTCTATTAAATTTGCTTAGATTTTGATGCACTTTAAATAACTTATCTATCAATGTCATGATCAACTGCACTTAAAATTAATAATGAATTAATACATTTATATATATATATATATATATATATATATATATATATATATATTTCAAACATTAAAATAATTATTTTCGTACCAAAAATAATTCAGTTAGTTAAAATAAGGGACATTTAACTTCCTTATTAGTAGTCATTAGATATTAAGTAGATTCTTTATCATAAACCTACAGACCTATATATGTATACAAGACTGTGTTTTAAACCAACTTCAGAACTTACCTATATTTCAATAAAATGACCATTAAAATAAGGGTTTTTAGTTATATAAACACAGGAAAAGGATAATGTCACTTATGCTGTAATGATAATGGCAGCTTTTACTCTCATTATATCACCATGGGTCATATAAATTGTATATTATGGCCATTTATCTTAACTCCACAAAAATAAATAAAATTTTAATATATCAGAAAGGATACAATTAGGATCATGGTTCCTGCTCATGATCTGTAAGAAATCTATCCCTGTGATTTCTCACCTACCAAGAGTATGAAATAATTTGAATCAATTGAACATCTGTGTCAGTATGTGGTTGATACAGGACCATAGAAAAGTTGACAGCACCTGTCATTCTCTTTAAAATCACTATACATTATAAGTTAGGAAGCTAGACCAACAATCCCATTTCCTTAGAAAGTGAAGAACTTACAAAGCATATGTGACTATGTGAATAAAATTTTGTCACATCGACTGAACTTACTTGCCTTTATTTGAATACCCTCTTAATTTCTGTTTTATTTGCATCATGATCCTGTTTTAAGACAAATTTTGTTGCATTAAAATTTCAACCAAACATATATGGCATGTCATCTTAACATCAGTATATTGTCAGCTCAGTAAGGGACTCCTGCATTTTTTTATATTTATTTTTATTAATGTTTTACATTTCAAACAATATCCTCCTTTCCGGTTACCCTTCCACAACCACTGCATCACATCCTCCCTCTCCTCCCTACACTTTGATATATATATATATATCAATGACCTGTATCTCTCATCATGCTAATGTGCTATTTACTATATTTCCCTAAAAGTAAATTGTGAAGTATTTTGCCCATATGCATTTCTGATATTTATGTGACAACATTCAGTAATTGAGGCTGGACATAAGTTGAGTGGTTAACAGCACTTGGAATCTGAGTCTGGTTTTAAGGATTCTCTCATCACCTAGCTTACAATTACAACTTTGGGGACCCTATGCCATCTTCTGTCCTCTTTTGGCACCTTCACACATGTAGTGTAAGTTCATTCAGGCACAGACAATATCACATGAATTTAAAATAAAAAAAGTAGTAATCATGTCACTAATGTTTGTTCATTGTCAAGAAAAATTAGCCTAAAGCCATCAGATGACAAAAGAACCTTAGTCTGAAATGATGTTGAAGATATACCAGCTGATGTGACGTCCCCAACACATATACAGCAGAGAACTGCCAGGTCTGGGTTCATTCAGAGAAGATGCACCTAACCCTCAAGAGACTGGAGGCCTCAGGGAGCTTAGAGGTCTGGTGGGAGTGGGGGGAGGAGTGTTGGGGACATCCTTATGGAGACATGGGTGCGGAGAGGAGGTATGGGATGTGGAAGAGTCGGAGGGTAGACTGGGAGGGTAATAAAATCTTGAGTGAAAAAAAAAGGAAAAATAAATAAATAAATAATAACTTTTAAAAATGTGGCAGGTGAGTCTTAACCAGCAATGTCATGAGAAATAATGTGTCTTGGATAGGAGGGTCTCTCTATGAGAAACCAATCCATGTGAGTCAGAAAAGAAGTTCAAGCCATATTTTACATAGTGGAGTTGTGAGTGTTTTAACAATATCACATAAACACTGTTTGGATCATTTCAGAAGTATTTATTTTCCCTTATATTAAAATATATTTAAATTTGTATGAGATTTTAAGGAATTTCAAAGACCTCCTTACTCTCTTCCCCATTTCCTAGCTTTTTATCTTCTATCAATATAGTAAAGTATCTTCTCTAACCCCTATGTTCTGTTAATACATTCTGTATTATTTTAACAATTTCTAATGGTTTATTTTGAAGCAAGACAAAATGCTTAATTGCATTTGCTGACTGGGTTTATTGTCTTTTCAAAATATTTCACACGGTGCTGTAGCTTTGACACTGCCCAATGCCCAATTTTAACATAGACTCACCATTTCATTTGAGTAATTATTGGCAATCCTGACATTTATTTTTATATTTCAAGCTACTGGAGATGTTTGTATTTCATTTTTATTATTTAGAAATGAAATAAATTTATTGTTATAAAAAGAGTTCATTATATACCAACTATTACAAATATATTTTCTCATTATTATACTTAAGTGACATGGTTTTGTTGCCATTTTATGTCTGATTAAAATATGTTCTTTTAAAAGGGGGGGGTTAATTGGCCAAATTCATACAAAACATATCAGCAATGATTTAGTAAAATGTATGTATGGGTCCTAACTCACTGTATAGCTTGATTACAACCTGTTTTTCTTTTGTATTTAGGAGAGCAACTGCTTTTTGTGAGATAATTTTGTACCCAGGTACTTTCCTGGAAGTGTTTATCAGCTGTAGAAGTTTTCTGGTAGAAATTTTAGGGTCATTTATGTATACTATCATACCATGTATAAATATACTTTGACTCTTTACTCTCTATTTTGTGTCCCCTTGATCTCTGTAAGATGTCTGATTGCTTTAACTAAGATGCCAAGTACTATATTGAATAGACATGAAGAGACTGAATAATCTTGACTGGTTCCTGGTTATAGTGAAATTGCTTTGGGTTTCTCTTCATTTAATGGATGTTAGCTAGGAACTTGTTTCAAAGTCCTTAATTATGATGAGATATGTCCCTTGATTCCTAATCTCTCCAGAACTTTTATTATGAAGGAGTATAGGACTTTGTCAAGGGACTTTTCTTCATATAATGAGATGATCACGTGATTTTGTATCTCAGTTTGTTTGTATGGTAGATTACATTGATATGTTTTTGTACATTCAATAATGCCTACATCTCTGGGATGAACCCTACTTGTTCATGTTGGTGTTTTTGGATTCTTTCCTCAAGTACTTTATTGAGACGTTTTACATCTATGTTTATAACAGAAATTAATGTTTAATTTCCTTTTTTTGGGCCTTTATGTGGTTGGGTATAAGGGTAAATGAGATCTCCTTAAATAAATTGGGCAATGTTTCTTCTGTTTCAGTGTTGCTGAATAATTTGTGGAGTATTAACATCAACTGTTCTTTGAAAGTGTGTTAGAATTCTGTGCTAAAATTATCTGATCCTGAGCTTTGTTGTTTGTTTGTTTCTTTGTTTGCTTTTGATTGGCAGGCTTTTAATCACTGATCTATTTCATTAGGGGCCATAGGTCCATTTAAATTGCTTGAATGGTCTCTGACTATGGTAAATAGTATATATCTACAAATTTATCCATTTCATTAGATTTTCTCATAATTATGTTTCCTTTTTCTTGTTTAATTTTTTAATTTGCATTTTCTCTCTCTGCCTTATAGTTAGTTTGAATAAGGATTTCTCAATATTATTGATAAACTCAAAGAACCAATTCTTTTTTAATTGACTATCTTTATGATGCTTTAATTTTATTGATTTCACAGCTGAGTTTCATTATTTCTAGACATTTGCATTTTTGGAGTATGATTTCTTCTTTTTACTTTTTCCTAGAGCTTTCATATGTACTGGTAGGTTACTAGTATTACATCTCTCATTTCATTATGTAGGCACTTTGAACTATGACTTTGTTTCTTATAATCATCTTGATTGTTTCTCATAAGTTTGAGTATATTGTGACTTCAATTTCTTTCAGTTTTAGATGGTTTATAATTTCTTAATTTATATTTTAGTTCATTATTGAATGAATATTTTTTCATTCAATAGTGAGTTCTTTATTTTCTATAAGCATGTAAACTTTCTGCTTTTTATTCAAGCTGTAATACACAGTGGTCTGATAAAATGCAGGATATTCTTTCAATTTTCTTGTAACTGTTGAGACTCACTTCTTGTCTGAGTATGTCATCAGTTTTGAGGAAGGCTCAATGAAGTGCTGAGAAGGTATATTCTTGTTTATGAGTTAAATCATCTGAATATATCTATTAAGTCCATTTGTTTTATAATTTTAATTAGGTCCAGCTTTTGTCTAGATGACCTATTTATTGACAAGAGTGGGATAGTGATGTTTCCTACTATCAGTGCATGAAAGGCAATATGTCGTTTATGCTGTAGTAGTCTTACTTTTATGGACCTATGTGCCTTAACTGTGGTGCATAGATGTTAAGAATTTCAATGCAAGAATCAAGATTCAATCTCTTGATGATTTTTCCTCTAATTGTTATGTAGTACACTTCTACTTAGTTTTGGTTAGAAGTTTAATTTATCAGTTTTTAAAATGGCTGGTCTGGTTGTTATTTAGGACTATTTGCTTGGAATATCTTTTTTCTACACTTTTTCCCTGAGTTGCTATATATCATAATGTCAATGTGTGTTTCTTGAATACAGAAGGATGGATTGAGTTTTCACATCTATTCTGTTATCTTTTCTTTTTAAATAGAATTGAGACCATTGATGTTGAGTATTATCAATGAATAGTTTTTATTGATCCCTGTTATTCTGTTTTTGTGCTGTTCTATACCATCTGCCCCTTTTGATTTTCAGACCTGGCACTATTTATTCCTCTTGTTTTCTTGTGTGTGGTTAAGGTTGAAATTTTCCTTCTAGCACCTCCTGTAGACTTGGCTTTGTAAATACCGCTTAAATTTGCTTTTATTGTACAATGTCTTATTTTCTCCATCTATTTTGATTAAAAATTTGATGGTTGTAGTAGCAGCATCTGTGGGCTCTTAAAGTTTGAAGAACATCTGCCTAAACCATTTTGGATTTGAACATCTCTATTGAGATGTCATGTTGTTATAGTGTGTCTGCTTTTAGATATTATTAATTAGGTTCCCTTGTAGCTTTTAATATATGTTATTCATTCTATATGGTAGTGCTTTGGTTACTTTTTGCTAAGGGGCAATTTTTTTTATGGTCCAGTCTACTTGCTGTGATTTATACTTCTTCTCCCTTGATAGTCACCCACTTACTTTAGGGAAATTTTCTTCTATGTATTTTCTTTTAAAAATATGTTCTGTGCCTTTGACCTGGGTTTCTTCTCCTTCCTCTGTTACTGTTATTTATATATTTGGCATTTTCATTATATCCCAGATGTACTGCATATATTTTTGCCTAGATATTTTTAGATTTAATATTATTTGACTGAGGTATCTTTCTCTTCTATCTTGTCTTCATTTGCATGATATTCTTTCTTTCATTTCTTGTATGTAATTGGTGAGCTTCGCTTCAGAGGTTCCTGTTTGAAAGGCTACATTTTCCTTTCCAGATTTCCCTCAATTGGCATTTTATTTATTGATTTTATTATCACTTTCTGGTCTTGTACTGTTTTATTTATTTTGTTCTATTGTTTTAGTTTTCATAGATTTCATTATTGGATGCATCATTGCTTCTTTAGGAAACTTTATATAAGAACCTGTTGTAAGGTCCTTGTCTTGTGCTTCACCTATGTTGTGTTTCTCAGGGATACTGTGGTAGAATTGTTTTTATCTTGTGTCCAGGCAACTCGGATTGGAATGATTGTAATTCTAGGTACTTGGATGCAGTCTTGTCTCTAGGTAGATGTTCTGTTTTTTGGTTTCTGCTACTCTCTCTAGTCCTTAGGAATGTGTGGTGGTTTGGGTCCCCTGATAGGTAATGCTTCTGAAATCCTTCTAGTTGTGATAATTGGGAATGTCATGTAGAATGTGTTTCTAGGTATTGGAAGCTGATACTTAGGAGTGGGATTGGCTAGAATGGATATGCTGAAGCAGTTCACAGGAGGGAGGAAGGAAATCAGGGTATCCCACCAGGATCTGCTTAGGCCCCTGGGAATGGGGACAAAGAGTGAGAAGTAACAGCAGGTACTCTGCTACAAAGGTGGAATGAGACTGGAGCATTGGATGGGGGGGGGATTCTAGAGAGAGTCGAAATCAGGTGCTCACCTACCTGCTTCTCTGGCCTACTTGCTTTTCTGACTGGCTTGGCTTGCAAGTTCTAAGGGAATGCCTACTGGAGTTGAGAGCACAGACAAAGGGACATGTCCATAGAAATGTTCAGGAGAAGATCTGCATAATCAGCTGAAGCTGGGAACTGAGAGGAATAGAGGCTGTAGCATATGGATGTGCTACAAAGCTAGAGGTACAAATAAGGGGTTGAATTTGGAGGAGGGTAGGGAAAAGTAAAGGTCTGTAGTTAGTCTACCTGCTTCTTTGACATGTGTAGATGATATGATCTTAACTTAGGAAAAAAAAAAGGTTAATCATTAGTTTATATGCTTTGTCTCAGGTTAGAAAAGTAAATTAAAAAAAAAACAAAATTCAAGAACATATTTTTTGGGATTCCAGATGCCATTTGCATATTTTAATCACACTCTTGCAGTCTACATCTTTTTATTTATTGTTTTTTTGGATATTTACTTTATTTACATTTTAAATGTTTTCCCATTTCCAGGTCTCCCCTTCAGAAATCCCTCATCTGATCCCCCTCCCCTACCTCTATGGGGGTGCTCCCCACCCATCCACTCCTGTATTCCCTTCCTAGCATTCCCTTATACTGGGGCATCTAACACCCTCAGGCCCAAGGGCCTCTGTTCCCACTGATGTCCAACAAGGCTCTCCACTGCCACATATTTGGCCAGCACCATGGGTCCCTCCATGTGTATTCTTAGGTTGATGGTCTACTCTCTGGGAGCATCGAAGGGTCAGGGCAGTGGACACTGTTGCTCCCTCCATTGGGCTGCAAACTCCTTCAGCTCCTTCAGTCCCTACTCCACTCCTCCATCCAGGACCCCACTCTCAGTCCAGTGGTTGGCTGTAAGCATCTGCCTCTGTATTTGTCTGGCTCTGCCTAAGCCTCTATGGAAATAGTATCATGCTTCCATCAGCAATTACATCCCAGCATCCACAATAACACCCGGGTTTGGTGACTGTATATGGGATAGATCTCCAAGTGAGACAGTCTCTGGATGGTCTTTCCTTCAGTCTCTGCTCCACACATTGTCTCCATATTTCCTCCTGTGAGTATTTTGTTCACCCTTCTAAGAAACATTGAAACATCCACATTTTGGTCGTCCTTCTTCTTAGGTATCATATGGTCTGTGAATTGAATCTTGGGTATTCTGAACTTTTGGGCTAATATCCAATTATCAATGAGTACATACCATGTTTATTCTTTTGTGACTGAGTTACCTCACTCAGAATGATATTTTCAAGTCCCATCCATTTGCCTGCGAATTTCATGAAGTCATTGTTTTTAATAGCTGAGTAGCATTCCATTGTGTAAATGTACCACATTTTCTGTATCCATTCCTCTGTTGAGGGACATCTGGGTTATTTCCAGGTTCCTGCTATTATAAATATGGCTGCTATATACATAGTAGAGTAAGTGTTCAAGATCATATTTTTAAACTTGAAAATAAAACAATATATAAAGAAAACTCTTATTAAAATTCAAAGTAAATTCCTTAGAATGCTAGTTTGATCACATCATATTTTTGAAGTAGAATGAAACTAGGTTGAAGAGAAATTTGTAATCTACCAAACATGTAAGACTTTATTGTGTTAATTCTTATTATGCTACTATCTCATCTATCATAAAATAAGACAATAGATATATCTAACTATAGAAAATAAGTTAATTTGCTAAATAAGGTTACATGTTCTAAATAGTTATTAGCATAATAACTTCCATGAGAAAACATGGTTAGATATACTTTATTTGTATCATTTGTCACATACAGACTTTGCTTTTCTCCTGAAGATTTTACATTATTAGTTGTATAACATTTTATATTTGATAATGAAATCTAATATTTAGTTATTAGAGGATTATACCTTTCAAATGATGTTCTATTTTGGAAGCAACAAATCACCCTATTACTTACCTGAAACGGCTTCTAGTTTAAAGGTTTTATTTATAATCTGTTAATTCATAGATCTTGTAGTCCTGGTCAGGAAAACAATTATTTAATAGTTATCAGATTATGATAAAAGATTGTAGCAGAAGAAGGCTAAATGTCAACAATATAGGATACAACCAAGTAATGGCTATATACATGCAAAAGATACTTTGTTGCCAAGGCTCAGAATAAGATGTCATTGAGTAAGAAGAGTTAGAAGAGTGATTCTAAAACATAAAATACAGTGTTATAAAACAGCCCATGTGCATACCAGTTTGCTAGATATGGCTTTGGAAAAAGATTTCACAGAACTCATTTGTGTCTCACTAGAAACAAGTGATGCAATTACAGTTGAAAATACATCTTTATTTCCTTCATTAAATTCAGGAAATAAAAATATATATTAATGTTTAAATAAAAACATTACTGAAAACAGATGAAAAACATCTCCAATTTCTTTCACAAATTCATATGACAGGATAGAACTGAATAATGGCCAATCAAATTGACTACTAGTTTTAGTAAATTATGTACTGTGATTTGCATGAGACTCAACCCAATAAATGTTACTTCTATAAATATTAGACTATATTAGACACAATTACTTAACTACATTTTCAAATATTTCTTCCCTTTACTTATATTAACATAAGTCAGCCATTTTCTCTCTGTCAAGAAAAAATTACTAAAATGAAAAGTTGCAGAAATCTTATTTTAAAGTAAAAATATTTATTATTTTTATCAACTAACAACTACCAGGAAAGTTCAGATATGACATTAACAAAGAAGTTACTTTACTTTCATGATTAAATGGACTATATTTTATTTGTCTTGTTTTAAAAATTAGTATAGATGATACTAAGAAGCATTCTAGTAGTTTATGGTAAATAATATCTTGAGTGAATTTCTTTAAGAAGCTGGATTTAAGAAGTCATTCAAATTACATTCTGATGCCACCATTCACAGTCTAACACCTATTACCAATATGTGTGTTTTCCTGTCAAAAGAGGATTCCTTTCAACATAATGTTTTAATATGTTATCTCTGTGTGGTAGCTAATAAGTGTGAAAAGGATTTGGGAAAGCTCTGTTTTACTACAGATGAAAATTATATATATATATATATATATATATATATATATATATATATATATAATCAGTCAAACTCTATGAGTCTGAATAAAGTAGTTGCAGCATGAGAGTTGTGTTTATGAATAATTGTGATTTATTTTATGCCTGGTGGAAAGGGTACTTTCTTGTTTTCATATCCAGTGGCATAGCACACTGCAGGGTGCACTTTTCTAGAATCCATTGTACTATGTATGGAGGCATAGGAATAAGGGTTTATGATATACCTACCGTAAATTAAATGTGGCCCATTTGAAAGCAGAGAATAGTCCCTTTAAAGTGTAATGATATATATTCATTCCACATGCCATGTTTCCAAATCAGAAACATACATGTGATTTGTAAATGATGTGTTTTCTTTTGCCAAACAAGTGCCTCCTTATTCATGTAGTGTTGGCTAGACTACCTTCCTGTCAATGAAGTGCTCCAAATACATCTTTGTTATCTCATTTATTCTCCTGAATCAGCAATCTCTGGACACAGAGTTTTCTTTAAAGTTTCTTCAAAATATTACACACTGGAGAGGATGCTTTCACAAAGACTGATTCAGCAAATAGAGCAAGAAAGGAACTGGGAGATTTATAGGGTTCTTTCAATGCTGGAAGGAGCTCTGGTGATGGATAAAAGGATGATTATGCAAGTTAGCCTGAGCTCTCAGAGAATGAACCTCAGTCTCTGTTGGTTTGAAATTAACTCTCTGCAGCATAGTGAAATATTTTTCTGCACATGGCAAAAGTTTTGTATCATGTTTGTCTCTAAATGGCAATTCTCAATTTTCAGAATGTTTTCTTATTCGTCATTTCATTTGTCCCTATCCACAGGTAAGCATGACTGCGAAGCCAAATTTGACAAACGAAGATAACAGAAAGATATTAAAAACCTTGTTGAAGATGGTAGAATTAATTACTGAGACTAAACTGGTAGGGTTTCTTTAATTCTCTTCTCTGAACTTTTCAATTACCACATTGTCCACAGGTTTGGGCATGTACATCTGACAGAGAAGGAAAATTTATTATGAGACTTAGATTTTGTAAGAAGCTGCAGTTTCCTTTATGAATAAATCAATCCCTGTCTTCCAGTCAAAGTGAGAAAAGAGAATTTAAATTCAGGAGTTTATTTCTCACTCATACTATCGACAAGTATATGAGAAAAATATGGCCTCTGATTATTACATTTGAATTTGGGCATTAATTTCAGATTTGATCCTATCTTACTGGTAAGATTACTGACAAAAATGTTTCATTCTTTATCTCTAATGTCCCTTTAAGACACAGTTTTAAATACTGACAAAATTTTACTTAAAAGTAGAATTTTCAGTGATTAATTTTAGGTATCAACTTGACAAAATTAAAGAATAGCTAAATAAATGTTATAGGTAACTCTGAGCATGTCTGTAAGTGGTCTATATTTTTACAGTGTGTATTGGCATCATACAATTACCCAGAGGCTTGCAGAGAACAAAATTTAGAGAAAAGATGAATCATAACACTCTTTTCCTGGAATTATGACAATATCATTTTATCTATGGACATCAAAACTCAAATTTCTCTGGCCTTTGTAGTCAAAGTGTTTTACCAGCAGCTGTCAGGTTTGCAAGCCTTCAGTCACAGAATGAGAGCTATACTATCTGGATTCTTGATTCTAAGGGTTTTAACCTAGACACAACTACTTACCCAACATTTCAAGGTTTTTGGTTTCTAGATTTTCCCTTCCAGAATCATATAAATGTATGCCCCTAATAACTCACCATTATCTACATGCTTGTGTATAGGTATACACTTATCTATTGTCTATTTATAACTGTCTGGCACCTGCATATTTTTCACTTATAAATATTTCTCTCTCACTCTGGAGAATGCTGTTCAGCAAAAATGATATGCTTCTGGAGTTACTGAGTTATTAAATTCACAATATTGTATACTCATTTGACATTTCTCATATACTACAGTCTATCATAGTTATGGGATATGTAGTTTTTCTTAAATTATAGCTTTAAAATAATAAGTTGATAAACTCTATCCTGTTACCAGAAAATATACTTTCCTCTTATTTCACTAGAAAATATCTATCTCTCTGTATGTGTATGCTCATGTTTATATTTGCATACATGATCACATAGTTGTGTATAGGAAGATAAAGAAAACTTTTTGATAAAGTATAGTTTATTCTTTTATTTGCCCAAGAATATAATTATGTGAAAGTGAAATTACACCTAAAAACACAATGCTGTTACTATTTTGTGTGCTTGAAAAGAAAATTAAATGGGCTAAGTTTAAAGTCAGTTTGCTTAAAATAGTCCTTGTGCTACAAACCAAGAAGTAGGTAGCTGCTAAATAGTCAGAGTTTAGGACAATGTATTGTAAGCCGAACGAATGCTGTATAAACAGCATTGCAGGAAAACACATTTTCAAACTGGATTAATACTTGTTAGCTCTAGCAAAGAAACTAACAGAAGAGCAAATTCAACAGTGAAAGTTAGACTTGATTTAAATAAAGATGAGTAGAGTTTACTTATATTCCCAGCAATCATATGGACAGTATTAACTCTGTAATATACTCTTTTGATTAAGGCTAGCACTTTCAAATATTCATCCAAATCACCTATCTCCATTATCCTGTGGTAATGAAATCAGGGAGAATACAAAATGTGCTTATTCATTTGTTTTATTTTTACCAATGCTGTTCCTACTCTAATTTGTTTGTTAATTGTGTACTGTAATTTGTCTACAGGCAAGTTAAAGGTGTTTGTTCTTCAACCAGAGTCAAGGTCAAATGTGGTGTCAGATTTTCATTTTTTGAAAGTGATAAAGTGTCTTACTCAATTCCAAAAGTCTGTACAGTCCATTATAAGCCACAAGTGCTAGTCATTATATAATAAACCTAGGCTTACAGTAAACACAGCCTTATAAGTCATCAAAGCAATTTAAAAGATCAGTTTGATGTTTGACAGAGAGTCAATATATATCACTATTTGGTGGTGACATGCTGAGGTAGCACTTTGCTCAGCATTAGGCTGTGCTTTAGTATCAGTAAACTCAAACAAAAACCAAGATAATAAAACCATTTGAAGATCTGAAAATAAGTGGATAAAGTGGAAATGTAAATTAGGGGTAGTGGAAGGAACAATGTGTGAGAGTCTGGCTTGCTTCCATTAACCAAGCTAGTCTTTCTAAATCAACTATTCTATGTCTCCTAATTCTTGTACTAGAGCCTATTCAGGTTAATTACACTTCACTTACTATACATTATTTATTATTTATTACCCTCATCTCTTCCTTCACAATAGGATAAGTAAAATATTAGAAGAGAAAACTGCCTGGTGTCTATTTTCTGTCTTGCCTCAGATATTTTCCTGTATTCCAACTATACACACCAATGTACTAAATATTATACATGCTATTTTGTGATGCTTAGTAATTTATTTGAGAATCCCCAGCATATTTAATTATGGTAAAGCAGTTAGACATGTATTCTGTATTTGTATCCTAGTTGGGCTGATTCTAGAAATTTCTGGAGTCAGAAAAATATAGATTTAAATCGTAATCCCATTGTTAATTTAATTTTACATAAGAAAATCAGTAGCACATTAACTACATGATAGTACACTTTAATAGCTAAACAGTGCATCTAATTGCTAATTTTATTCACTTGTGTGGTTGTTGACTTTTTAAATTTTAATGCAATGTATTTTGATTATATTTGCTTACTTTCTCAATCCCTTCCAGATCTGCATAACTTATCCACACAATTCAGTGTACTCAAGACTAATTTATGCTGCCAGTATATTTTTGGATGTGTACTATACCAGAGTGTAGTTGACCTACCAGTGGACATACACTTAAAGAAAACTGACTCTTCCATTCCCAGCAGCCATCAATTGCTAATAGCTCCTTAACTACAGGTGAAATGGCATGCATATCACCCTTTTTCCATGCTGTGATTTTTGTCCAGCTTGAACTTTCACAGATATTGTGCATGTAGTCACAACTGCTCTGAGCCCATTCTTAGGAATGGTGTATTGTACCCAGAAAATATATTCAGTATTCATCCATCCACCATATCTATGTATAAATGTCCTAGTAAGGCAAATGTTTCCAGAATTTCTTATACTTGATCAATTTTGGGTCCATGTGTTAAGCCATAACTACAGCCAAAAGAATCATCTCTAACTGAATACCAACCAAAGGACATATACAAGCTGGACCAATGGAGCAGATATGCTACTTGGTCTTCATGTGGGTCATAAACGACTGGAACTGGAGTTATCCCAAGAGCTTTTGCTTGTATGTGGCATATATTATTTTTTCCACTTTATTACTCTATTTTTTAATTGGATATTTTATTTATTTATATTTAAATGTTATCCCCTTTCCTGGTTTCCCTTCCAGAAACCAGTTATTGCATACCCCCTCCCCCAGCTTCTGTGAGGGAGCTCCCCCACCCACACACTCACTCCTGCCTCCCTTCCCTGGCATTCCCCTACACTGGTACATTGAGCCTTTACAGGACCAAGGGCCTCTCCTCCCACTGATGCCCAAAAAGGCCATCCTCTGCTACATATGCAGCTGGAACTATGGGTTGGTCCATGAGTATTCTTTGGTTGGTAGCTTAGTCCCTGGGAGGTCTGGGGGGGCCTGGTTGGTTGATATTGTTATTCTTCCTATGGGGTTGCAAACCTTTTCAGCTCCTTCAGTCCTTTCTCTAACCCTTCCATTGAGGACCCCAGCACAGTCCAAAATTGGCTGTAAGCATCTGCCTCTGTATTTGAAGGCTCTGGCAGAGACTCTCAGGAGACTGCTAAATCAGGCTCCTTTCAGCAAGCACTTCTTGGCATGTACAACAGTGTGTGGGTTTGGAGACTATGTATGGGATGGATCCGAAGGTGGGGCAGTCTCTGGATGGCCTTTTCTTCAGTCTCTGCTCTACACTTTGTCTCTGTATTTGCTCCCATGAGTATTTGTTCCCCTTTCTAACAAGGACACACCCACACTTTGGTCTTTCTTCTTCTTGAGCTTCATGTGGTCTGTGAATTCTATCTTGGGTGTTCGGAGTTTTTGCTCTAATATCCACTTATCAGTGACTGCATACCATATGTGTTCTTTTATGATTGGGTTACTACTTCATTTTCCTAAGAATTTCATGAAGTCATTGTTTTCAATAGCTGAGTAGTACTCTATTATATACATTTACCATGCTTTCTGTATCCATTTCTCTGTTGAAGGACATCTGGGTTCCTTCCAGCTTCTGGGTTTTATAAATAAGGCTATTATGAATATAGTGGAGTATATGTCCTTATTACATGTTGGAGCATCTTTTGGGTATATGCCCAGGGGTGGTATAGCTGGGTCCTCAGGTAACACTATGTCCAATTTTCTGAGAAACCACCAAACTGATTTCCAGAGTGGTTGTACTAGCTGTTACCTGAGTTTTTGATCTTATCCATTTTGACTGGTGTGAGATGAAATCTCAGGATTGTTTTAAATTCCATTTCCCTGATGACTAACAATGTTGAACATTTCTTTAGGTGCTTCTCGGACAGTTGATATTCCTCAGTTGAGAATTCTTTGTTTAGTTCTTTACCCCATTTTTAATAGGGTTATTTGGTTCTCTGGAGTATAATTTCTTGAGTTCATTGTAATATTGGATATTAGCCTTCTATTGGATGAAGGATTAGTAAAGATATTTTCCCTATCTGTTGGTCTTCTAGCTGAGCTGCCTTGTCTCGACACAGGGGAAGAGGAATTGCCTAACTTTCCAAACATGATATGCCAGGGTGAGAGGATGGGGAGTCAGTCACCTGCTCAGAGTAGAAGGGCATGGGGAGCAGAAAGATTGAGGAAAACATGACCTGGAGGGTCACTGAGCATGGTGTAAAATGAATAATTAAAAATAAATGAATGAAAGAATGAATAAATAAATAAATAATTTGAAGAAAATACAGTAAAAGGTTTATGTTAAAAAAGATCATCTCTGAGAAGGTGTAATAATCTATTGCTATTGTGATAAATAATTAAAACATTTTAATACTATATTCATTTATCAGAATACTAGTGATAATTTCTCATTTATGGTCTATGGGCTATTTATCCACAGGTTCTTGGTTCCAGTGATGATGTCCTGCATGGGTTTCATAGCTTTCCCCAAATATTCATACCACTATTTCATCAATTGCCACGTCTTGAGTAAGTTGATATGTCAATGAATAAAACTGATGCTTACTTTTATTCTTTTATAGCACCCAGGGCACCTTGGTGCACTATGAAATCTGGCCAATATGTATGAAGATTCTAAATCAGTTCCAGCTTTATTTTTCTGCATTCTATAATACAATTAATTAGTATCTTTTGCCATAGCCTTATTGTCATGCTCTGGGATGTGCAGGGAACAAACACCATTGTCAATAGGTTGAAATGTTTGGGAACCCATGCAACCTCACTTATCTACAACTTGAGAGGGGAAAACTCATTCCTGGCATTAGGACTTTTACTTGTTAGTGGTCTATAATAGGAGCATTTAAAATTTTGTGCATGTATAAATTTATATATTTGCATGTATTATATATTAAATATATAATATATTTATGTAAATGCTATATTGCTATATATTATATATGTATCAAATTTTATATATATATACATATGTATATATATACACACATATATTTGAAGGAGCTCATATACTAGTTGGATACTTCTGAATCATTTTTTCAAAAGAAATTTAGTATTCATAATTTCTCACTGTGTTCATTCCTCTCCTGTATCTCTTCTGCTCCCTCCTCTATGTTACCTTCCTAATTTTGTGACTTCTATGGATATTCCAACTGAAAACTAAATATCTAAAGATAAGATGGTAACAACAGTAAATAAGTGAAGAAAACATGTAACGTTAGTCTTTGGGAGGTCTGAGTTACCTCAGTCAAAAAGATTGTTTTCAGCTTCTTCCACTTCCCTTTACAGTTACTAATTCCATTTTAACAGCTTTTGGTCCATTGTATACATGTACAAATTTTTATTATCCATTCATCAGCTGACGTCTATGTAGGCTGTTTTTGATTGTTGTGTTCTGTGAATAGAACACAAATGCTCATGGATAAGGAGGCATCTGTAATAGGATATAGTGTGCTTTGGGCATATAACCAAAAGTAGTATAGCAGATCATTTTGTAGATCTATGTTTAGCTTTGTGAGGAAACTACACTCTGATTTCCATTGTTGTTGTACCAGTAACTAATCTTACTTGTAGTCAATAGATTTTTCCCTTTCTCAGATCCACCCCAGCATTTGTCCTCATTTTTATGAAAATCATAACCATTGTAGACTGAGAAATAGAAAAATCACAAACTGGTTTTAATTTGAATTTCTATGATAACTGATGATACTAGTTTTTTTAAAAAAAAATATGTTTATTCATCTGTATTTCATTGTTTGAGAATGCTCTATTTATTCCAATACCCCATTTTTCATCAAGTTGTTTATTATTCTTATTTAGTTTTTTTAGTTCTCTGTATACTTTATAACATCCACATTCATATGGCCTACCAAAACTACATCAAAGAAATAAATAATTTAAATCGATTTTTAACATACAATGAGACAAAAGTTGTAAATTAAAATTTCTTAACTAAGAAAATCCTATATCTAGATACACCCAGCATAGAAGCATACCAGACTTTCTAAAAAGAAATACTACCAATGCTCCCAAAATTATTCAGTAAAATGCTCCTTCTACCAACAAAGTGATCTATATTTTCAACATGATGTCCATTAAAATTCGAATGTAATTCTCCCTAGACATGGAGAAAGTAACATCAAATTTCTTGTAGAAACTGAAAATCTCCCAGGATAGCCAAAATGATATTGACTATCAAAATGATGGATTTATCATATTGCACTATAGAGCTATAGTAATAAAATAAGTGCTGTACTGGCATAAAGATAGAATGATCAATGAAATGGAATAAAGGACCAATATCTAAACCTACAATCCTACAGCCATCTGATTTTTCACAGAAGCCAAAGTTCAGACTGAAATACAGACAACATGTTCAACAAATAGATCTGGTAAAACTGGGTAGCACAGGTAGAAGATCAAAAGTAGAACCCAGTACTACTAGATTTTGTGTCAACTTTATATAAGCTAGAGTTTTCAAGAGTGGTGAAACTTCAATTAATAAAATGCAGGTAAAGTTATAGAACATTTGGAAACCATACACTGCCTGAATGACTTCAGACTATATAGCCCAGAAATCAAATGTCAATCAAATAGTAGATGACTTAAAAGAGAGAAATATTGTGATAAAAAGATTCCTAATGATAATCTGCTATACTCATATCAGTGTCTTACTGAGCCATCATAAGAGAAGTTTCTTCTTGTAGCAGATAGGAACAAATTCCGAGACCTACAACCAGACAGTGTGCAGAGAGAGAGAAAGACCTTGAAACACAGCTATAAATAGGATTTCTCCATCATAGCTTCTCCATCTCCTCTTAGATCAGGGAAACCCACAGAAGAGGAGGTAGTAAGACTAAGAACCTAAGGAGATGGAGGAAAAGCATAAGAGGAAGCACTCTAAATCAATAAGAGCAAAGTTCGTATGAACTCACAGAGACTGAAGCAACAAGCATAGGATCTGCATAGGTGCTCATCAGGGCTCCTGAGTATATATTAAGGTTTCCAGTGCAGTGTTTTTACGGGATTCTGGAGTGTGGTAGTGAGTGGGTCTCTGATTTTCTGACCTCTTTTGGCCTCTTTTCCTTCTTTTAATTTGCTTTGCCTAACTTCAATGTGATAGTTTTATTTTTATCTTAACTATACTTTAACAAAATGAGTGAGTGAATGAATGGATGAAAGAATGAATGAATGAATAAAAACCTCACCACTAGGTAAAGGTTAACAGCTGAACAGACACTTACATCTTCTGGAAGAGGGAACATCTATTTTTTCTAATAGAGAGACACTGATTATCTCCACCATTCACAGACAGGTGTTGTGTTCAAAAAGAGCTGACCAACATAGGGAATACACTGGTTTTGTTTGTTTGTTTGTTTCTGGTTTTGTTTGTTTATCTTTTGTTTTGTGTAAGATTTGGTTACAGTTTGGTAGGGTTTATTTGGTGGTGTCTTGGTTTTGAGAGGTTCTCATTATAATTGAGATTATTAATTTTTTAAAGGAAGAAATTAAAGCTGAATGGGTGGGGAATGGAAAAAGGTCTGGAGTGATTGGAGGAGCAGAAAAATATTATCAATATATAATTAAATTTAAAAAATGTTGCAAGTAGTAAAAAAAATAGTAAAATAAAATGAGAAAAATATTTTGTGAAGGTTTGGGTAGGGGCTGTCTTAACATTGTAGGTGGAAGACCATGATCAAGACTGTAGTAAGAAAGCAGGTTTATTAAATCATAAGATGTACTGACTAAGCAGCACTCTTCATTGATCTCTGCATCAGCTTCTGCCTCCAGGTGCTGTCCTGTTTGTGTTCGTGCCTTGGCTTCCCTCAATGGGCCATGATCCAAGATATGAAAGCCAAAATAATCTCTTTCTTCCATGGCAACCTTTTAGTATTGTTTCATCACAGCAATAATAATGCTACAATAACCCTGTAAAAAATAAACCTCCAACAGGATCAAGGACTCAACATAAAGCCTGACATCTTGAATCTGATAAAGGATAAAATAGGAAATATGCTTGAACTCATTCACACAGGGAAGATCTTTCTAAACAAGACTCTGTAGTACAAGCATTAAGACACGATTAATAAGTGAGACTGCATAAAGCTAAAAAGTTTTTGTACATTCATGGGTAGCATCACACTTGTAAATAAGCAGCTTACAGAATATAGAACAAGGAAGCAAAATCAGTGCCAGCTATAAATTTGACAGATGTAATATTATCTAGACTATACAAGGAATGACTCAACAACCTTTATATAAACATGTTTTTTATCATTCACATAACACAGAAGAAATAGATGAGAGATACAAAATCGTCAAATATCATAGAATTAATACAAAGAAATAGCTGAGCTGAGATGTAATGCAAATGTGTATAACCCCAAGGTCATTTAGGTAGTTAATATGGCCTCCACAATTAAAATAAATATTAAGGAGGTACTGGTTGGATCTTAGAGTCTCCTAGAATTTTTTTTCGGTAATCAATTTTGTTTTTATTAAGCGTTCTGTGTTACTCAAGATTATTAAAAGTGAAGGAAAACTTTTTTAAAATTATAATACAAATATTGATAGCAGTTAATGAAATGTCATGAATTAATGAAGAAACATGCATACAGAATAGACTGGAGAGGAGATGGAGGCAGCAAAATGATGTAAATACAGTATACAAGTAAATAATAAAAAATAATGTACTATTTGGAAGATGGATCAAAAACCACTGAAGTGCATGCTCCCTGCTCTCCAAGAAGTCATAACACTGAGCTAAAATGACTAAAGTGCTCAAAGACTATTAGAGCCAACTAAAGAGATGATTTGTTTTAAGCAAGTAGCTTAGAGAAATAAAAGTTTGACAAAAGTCAACAAGGAAAGTTATCCCAGCAGAAAGCAAATTTGAGTTGTCCTTGAGCAAGCATGATATTGAAAAGTAGGAAAGGATTAGAAAAAACATTCTAGTGCTGGAGGAAGGGATGCAAGAAGACACAATATTATTTTGAGTGGTGATATTGCATTGAATATCCAAAATTTTTCATCCCAATATAGCTGGGAGTTCTCCTTTGTTCATTCTCCTTAGAAAAATAGTCCGGGTGACTTAGGTTGCCTTGGTACAAAGTTTTGCAGTGCACGTATTTTAAACTAGTGGTTTCGACAACCTTGCATTTAGGCATTCCAAAGCCAAAGTGAAATTAAATTAATTTGACCCTTAAAAACTACATTTATAATAAGGAGAACTAAAGACCATTAAATGAAGATAGTACAACAAAACAGAAATCAAATTAAGAGTCTGTCCTTAAGACCTTTAAGGTGTAGAGGGCCTTTTATGCATTGTGTGTTGTTAAATCATTCTAGTTATTTCACAGTGACTTGCTTTTGATAGAGCCTAGGATGAAATATACTTCAGTGCTCATGTACATAATTAATGTCATCCTGTAGTCTTCATCAGATAAGTCACCTGTGAATGTAAAGCAAGTATGGCTCACTTGAAAATTTTCTGGTAATGGATTCTCAAAGCATTGATAAGTGGCCACAGGCAATATCTGAAAAACTACTTACGTGTTGCCTTTAATGAACTTAAACTTAATATATATAACTTATGCATTAAAAAATCAGTAGAGGTCTATTTCACTTTTAAACAATTATATAGTTTAAGTAAAATATAATTATATCACTCTCCACTTTTGTCATAATACATTTTAGATGATGACACCTCAGGATTTCACCCGTAATAAAGAAGGGACCTCCCCCTGAGCCAATTCTCAGGGTCTACATTGAGCCTCTTCTTCAGTTACTGGAGTTGATATTCTTTTTATGTTATTTTCTAGGACCTATGGATTTGACAATATATATAATAAGATCTCAATTAAGTTTTTCCTATGAAACAAGAAATAATAACAATAAACAAACTATATGACAAACATGATACAATAGTAGCATTTAATAAAAGATAAAAGAATCTTCTTACTTTGGTGTGTGTGTGTGTGTGTGTGTGTATGTGTGTGTGTGTGTGTGTTGTATGAATGGACATGTTTATATTTGTAGATATGCCTGCTGGTGCCCATTCAAGCACATGTATAACTGTCTCTATACCAGAAATCAACATTAGTTGTTTGGTTGTATTTTTCCCTCTCTCCATATTATTTTGTTATTAATTTCTTTCAAGTTTCATTGAGGTATAGATTATAGGCCACAAAATTTATCCCTGTAATGCATCCAGTGGAGTGACTTTTAGTAATCACTGAGTTGTACAGCCACCATCATGGTCCAGCTGTAGAAATTTTATTATCCTATCATAACACCCCATCACTTTTACAGATCATGTTCCTATTTTTTCTTTCACTATCAAATTGATTTATTCACGTTATATCCTGATTTCAGCCACACTCCCTCCTCTCCTCCCAGTCACACCCTCACAGTACCCCTTCCCCCACTGCCTTTGTACCACTTTCCCCTTGCTGAGCTGACTTATGTGGCCGTAGTTCAGAATATGTGATTAGTCCATAGTCCTCCGGAAACTGATGTGCCATGGTGGGTTGTTACCCATGGAGGAGATTCTACATTATTTTATGGGACAGACTCACCTTATCGCAGCTCCAGATTTTCTAGTTCAACCAGACTGACTGGCAATGTCCTCCCACTAGCCTTGTGTCCCTTCTTGACTGTGGAGGTAAAGACATTTGCTGTCAAGCCCAGCTTTTATTGTGTGTGGTATTAGAGACCTGAAGGTAGCCTCTCATATTTATGCAACAAAAACTGAGCCATCCTGTCCTTAAAAATATTTTTTTGATAGGTCATGCTTAGTTTTATTTTTTATTTTTGATACTTTATTTACATTTCAAATGCTTCCCCCTTTCCAGATCTCCCCTTTGGAACCTCCCTATTCCCTCCCCACTCCCCCTGCCTCTACAGGAGTATTCCCCCACCTACACACCCACCCACCCATTCTAGTCTTCCCTCCTTGGAATTTCTTATATTATGGCATCTAACACCCTCTGGCCCAAGGGACTATCCTCCCACTGATGACTAACAAGACCCTTCTCTACCACATATGTGGCCAGCACCATGGGTACCTCCAGGTGTATTCTTTGGTTGGTGATCCAGTCTCCAGGAGCATTGGGAGGTCACATCAGTTGACACTGTTGCTCCCTCCATGGGACTGCCAACTCCCTCAGCTCCCTCAGTCCCTTCACCAACTCCTCCATCTGGGACCTCACACTCAGCCCAATGGTTGCTGTGAAGTGACTCTTGGGTATTCCGAACTTTTGGGCTAATAACCACTTATCAGTGAGTACATGCGGTGTTCATTCTTTTGTGACTGCATTACCTTGCTCATAATGATATTTTCAAGTTCCATCCATTTGACTGCGAAATTCATGAAGTCATTGTTTTTTATAGCTGAATAGTATTCCATTGTGAAAATGTACCACATTTTCTGTATCCATTCCTCTGTGGAGGGACATCTGGGTTGTTTCCAGTTTCTGGTTATTTCAAATATGGTTGCTATGAACATAGTGGAGCATGTGTCTTTATTGCATGTTGGAGCATCATCTGGGTATATGCCCAGGAGTGGAATAGCTAAGTCCTTTGGTAAAATATTTTTATTATAAAAGAATAGAATGGAATAAATTGAACCTAGAATGAATGGCAAACTTTACAATCACAGTAAACTAATTGCTTCCAGACATTTAAAATATCCTCCTGAAAGGTAAGTGTAGTGCCTAATACTCCGGATATTCAGTTTTTGCATTTAAAAAGGATTTTCTAATTATTCTCAAAAATATTATTTATTTCAGTTTTGAAGATCACATACGAGAGCCATTAATTCTATCTGGAAGACATACAGGCAAAATACAAGATTGAAAAAAAAAAACAAGTTGGAGCGAGGTAATGAGTGACATTATTTAGAGCTTTATGTTTTTATTTGTTAGTAAACAAGAAACTTTTAACATTTTAAGGAGAAAATAGACAGCAACAATTGTGGTTGAATGATTTCTCAGAGAGGAATATTTAAAATGATGAATGTCCTTTAAAAGACATTGCAAAGACTGAATAAAGAAATACCGTTTCCAATAGGAACTTATGTAGAAATGTTATCAAAACTTGCCTACTATATGCTTAGAACCCTGTTACCCAAACAAAATGAAAACAAAACAAAACAAAACAAAACAAAAACTCTGTATTCAATAATAACAAAAGAGAACCAATTATAGTTGATAATCTTCAGTATTCATATCTTGCTCTTGAACAGTTGATGATGATTGCACCCATTAAGCAATATACAAAATTATTATTTTTTTATAACTTAACTGATTTCTGTTTGAATAATTAATTATATGTGTGTTGATGTGTGTTGTATTGATGACACAAATATGTTTTCATAGACATGAAATCAGAACAAATTGTTTTTGTAAATTTGATTTTTTTCTTTTTACCATGCATAGTTGGACAGCTTTTCATTACTTACACATACACATACAGTGAATATTTTTAATAGTTTACATATTTAAAGTTCTATTCATTTTCATTTCTACTGTGAGTCTTCTCTTCTAATATCCAGGATATACTTGCTATCCCATTTTTTTGTCTTTAATATTTGCCTTGTTATTTAGTCTTTCTGTGTAATGGTTACTGAGGCCAAACTTGACAGAATCTGAAACCATATAAAAGATGGCTATCAAGGCATACCAGTGCTGAATATGTTGATTGTATCAGTTGGTGTAGAAAGACCCAACTTCAGTATGTTGGGGGAATCACAATGGGATACTATCTCACATGAAACAGAGGAAAACAATGTAAGTACTTGCACGTATTTATTCATTGCTCTCTACAACCTGCTTGTGAATGTTATATGACCAGCTGTTTCAAGCTGCTGCTGCCTTAACTTTCCCATCATATTGATTGTACCTCCACCTGTGAGAAAATGCTTTTGTTTTCTGTCATAAAAACAAGAAAAGAAACCAAGACATAGTACAGGCTAGAACTGGAATATATAGAACTCACTTTATTTCTTCTTTCATACATTGTTCTCTTACTAATTCATACTAACCAGTCCTGGTCATACTGTTTATTTCTTATACCCAGAATCACACTATGAACACAAGGAGTCCTTATTTATTGCTACACTCATTTTACCCTATAATTATGCCTTTTAAAAAATAAATTATTTTGAAGAAAAGGACATACAATGATATTCACATCAATTTCTCTTCAATCAGCCAGAATACAGTTTCAAACTCTACTTAAAGGATCATATTTGGATCATATTTTCCACAGATGCTAATATAATATCAAATTTCAATAAATATAAACCAAGGACAACTGAGACATATTAAACATTACTCTGGAATTCATTGCATCTGCAGAAGCCAGTATTTATTCTGACCAAGTTTTATCTGGCTAGCAGGTGATTGTCACAGAAAATTTATTTGATCATCTGTCTACTCATTTTAGGCTAACTTTTATCACAGTCAGAGGGAGGTAGGCTCTGGAAGAATAGCTTGGTATTGCTGTTTTATTTGTTTATTTCCAAACAAAAATAATTCATTTGAATTAAGATATAATTATACTATTTTCCCCTCATTCATTTTCATTCTACTCTTCCCATGTGCCTCCAGCACCCTGTGAAATTCCAGACCTCTTCTCCTTTAATCATTATTGTAGCATACAAATAGAAATGAATCAACATATAAATACAACCTACTGGGCCTATTTAGTGTTGCCTGAATATGTATATATGTTTCTAAGAAGACCATTCTATATTGGAAAACAATAAGGGGATGCATTTCTGGGGCAGAGTAGCACTAGAAAATTGAACTTACTATACTAATGCCAAGCACAAGCTTTATGAATCATGCTGAACCAAAAATATGGATAAAGTATGGGGTGCAAGGGATGAATTCTGATCAATAGAACCATTCTTGCACCAATTTAAAAACATGTCCAGTAGTGATAGACTATATTCAAATTCTCATTTACTTATGTTGTATTTCGTTTGATATAAATACTGTATTCATTGTAGCCTACTAGCTCTACTTAATGCTGAACTATCACTCACACATTTTCAAAAGTATTTTCCATTTTCTACTGTAGAGAATGGCCTGAGGCATGCATTATTCTGTTTTGAAAAATAATTCTACATTACTTCTTCCCTTATGCAACACTAAACTGCATGTATTTTATTAATGTCTTTGTGGTTCCCTTATCTTTGAAAAGCTGCATAATAGAATCTTTCTGCTGTTGGTAAGAGGTAAATACTTTCTGAGAAAAGAATTGTGTTCTGAATATGCCCTCTTCTTCAAGGAATGCCAAATACACAAATACTTCTCCAGTTCCTTATCCAGTTATCCAGTTATCCAGTTATCCAGTTATATTTATATTTCTAGTAGGGGTTTATCCACATAATTTCTTTCTTTTTATTTTCTTTTTGTTTTTCTCTTTTTCTTTTTGACTTGTGGAGAAGCAGTCTTTATGAACAAATTTTTGCAGTTTCACATATCAAGGAGAATCAATGGCTTTCTGTGTTACATTATTTCTAGATGAGCGGGTGCTAGTTTTAAAGTCTTTCATACACAGATGTGTTTGGAATAAATAGTAGTAATATGTGGTAATTTTAAGTTCTTCATGTCTAGCTGAGATGGCTGAGACATCAATTACCACAGTAAGATTTCAGAATAATTCTGTGTAAATTCATCCCTCTATATGTGTGACTGTATTTATAGAATCCACCAATCACATAACAAAAATGTTGCGAATTTTTCTTTTTCCTGAGAGAAAAATATGACTTTTGTGGCACACCAAATAATAGGCTGAATCCAAGCAACTGAATTGGTGTATGAGTATATTCTGTACCCTTACTTTTTCACAGATCTTTGGCATCTCTCCCTCTCATTGATTGAGTATGAACCTGCAGTGCTTATGTGTGTTATATAGTTAGACCATAGAGGTCATTGTAGTGAGTTGTTAAGACTTCATTACATCTTACTATTATTTCCTAAACAAGAAAAATAAATCTTCACATTTACATTTTCTTATTATTTATTAGTAAACTAGGATGACTTAGAGTAATACAAGACAATGTTTATAGTATAATTCAAATATATCATTTTATATAATGGGTTTCTGTATATGAAGATATTAGTATACATGAGGGGAGATGGAAACCAAATCTGCATGAACACTGAGGAACTGATACAACAGAAATACCAAAAAGTTACCCTCAATTTCCAAACTGAGCATGGAGAAATTAGTCTTTTCCAGGGATGAGCTTATTTGGTTATCCAGTACTAAGAGTTTCACTATGAAGTCGTATACATATAACCAATAAACAAATTCTATTTATATTAAAATTTATATTAAAATATTCTATAACTGAATTATTGTATGTCTTCTAGAATGAAATGAGTGAATGAGTAAACAAGGCACAGTAGACTCATACCCAGAAACTGTGACCATAAAACACAGGCTTTGCTGTGAGTAAAGGCATAAAGGAGTTTTCCTTGGTACTTTTAGCAAAATAAGAGAAATATGAAAAGAGATGATAAAGCCAAAGATTTCAAAATTGTAAAGTTTTAAAGAATTTACATTAATTCTGTAGAATAAGAAATAGGAGTATTTATTTTTAATAAATCAAAAAAAATCAAGGTAACTGTGACTTTGATTAAATGGGAAGACAATACATGACACTATCTTTACATTATCTTATAATTATATGAATATTATAAAAAAATAATGCAATTGAAAAACGGAAGGGGAGAAATCCACAGTGGAGCAAAAGAATTAAAATGGAAGAATATTGGCAGATAAATTATTACTGTGAACACTGAAAGTTAAATAGCTGGGAACACAAGACACATGAGGTAGAAAATGGTGATAATGTAAGTACTGTACCCAGAATCTAAAAGGACTCAGAAATTACAATCACCACACAACCATCACATTTCATTATGGGAATATTAGATATAAAAAACCACATAAAAGAAACTAGGATCACAACTTCTGATCATTATAAAATGAAAGAAACTAGAACAATAAGGTTTTTGGATGTGGGGAATATTGAATGTCATAGGAAAGAGAAAGTTATAGCTAGGACATAGACATCTGAGAACTTACATTTTGAATGATAAAATTTCCTTGGGCATATTTTCAATTTTTACAGTATCCTCAGCGGAGATTAATTTCTTAAGAAAGTGATTATTGGATGGAATTCCATTATAGATGGTTTACAGTTAAAAGAAAGATAAAGTGTGTGTGTGCGTGTGTGTATAATATACATATATAATATATACATATATATTTAATACATATGTATATTATATATAATATATACCTATATATTTAATATATCATATATATATATATATATATATATATATATATATATGCCCCTCTTAAAGGGCTTTGTCAACCCAGGAGGGGCCCGACAGAGGCTTATAGAAAATTCTCAACAGCTATCAATTGTCAATAGTTTCTTAGCTAGGACAGATACACTATACCACATGAACTGTGAATAAGAACTCGTGGAAAGAAATTGTGTCTGCAGATATTGATTTATAAGAACATATAAAAATGATTGATAAGAGCTGTTATCAATTAATTTGGAATGTTGCAAGTGCAGTAGCTAGTTCCAGCCCTCTAGATCAGCTATCCCTTGCTTACCTCTATGACTGAATTAACATAATTTTGACTAGTAGATTTTACAAAAAAATGGAAACATTTAATTTAGCAGACCACAAGCTTCCACCATACAAACTACAAAGAATGTCATTAGAAAGAATTTTCAGTCGATAGAGAAGCTTTTACCATTGTGCTGTATCCACCTCTCAGCTGTAACAACTAAGATATTTTAAACTTGCCTTGTTTTATGATTTTCTTTGTTCTGTAAAACTTCATGAAACTGTTTTCACATTGGAACACGGATTTTAGGGTAAACCAAATCAGTGTCCTCAGGCCACACTTACTCAAAATGGCTCCATAATAAACTATCTCCGATTCCCTTAAAGAAGTAAATATACAAGTATGCAAATAAATTAATGAATACATGAATGAATGAATGAATGAATGCAACATATTCTACATAACATCACTTTCTCATTTCCTTCCTTAATTTGTCACTGCATCAGAGTTCAAAAATCAAATAGATGACCCCCTGTTCAACCTCAGGCCACATCTGCCAGAAAAACAGGTTTTCCTAGAACAGTGGTTTCCAATCTTTGTGTCATGACCTCTTTGGGAGTAGTATGACACTTTCACAGGGGTTGTATATTAGCTATCATCCACATCAGATATTTACATTATGATTCATAAGAGTAGCAAAATTTCAGTTATGAAGTAGCAATGAAAAAAATCTAATGGTTGGGAGTCATAAGATGAGAAACTGTGTTAAAGAGTCCTAACATTAGAAACATTTAGAGACACTGTAATAGATTGCATTTCTCAGTCCTGTTCCTAGAACTGCTACAAATCAAAAGCTATAGCCTCTCTTTTCACCTGCCTACCTCTGCTGAGAATCCCTAGATTCACCCCTCACTTTTCTGCCCCACTCAATACTATATCTGAGCCTCGGATACCAGCTGGCTTTCTCTGTTAAAACACAAACCAAACACACCAGTAAAACAGGCAGAATTCAGCCATCACAACTCTCTAAAAATTGACCAAAGTAACAAAAAACAAGGAAGAAAGCATACACCCAACAAAGACAAACCAGAAATCAGCACTTAGAGCTAAAATCGCCAAAAAATCAGATGCCTAGACACTAGCATATGAGAAAGATCAGTAGTAGCTAGGATAGTATGTTTCCACTAGAGCTGAGCTATCTTACTAGAAAAAACTGACTCTTCCAACATTGCTGAAGCACAAGAAAAATAGAAAAATCAACTACAACGCATTCTTTAAAGAGGAAATGAATAAATTCCATAAAAATCAAAGAAAAAAATACAGTTTCTAGAAAGGACTAAATTCCTTAAAGAAAACTAAAAATGCAAACCGTTGAGGGAAATGAGTAAAACTGTTCAAGACCTGAGCATGGACATAGAAGCTCAAATCCAAATGGATCAAGGACCTCAACATAAAACCAGACATATTGAATCTAACAGAAGAGAAAGTGGGAATGAGCCTTGAACTCTGGGAGTTGGATGGGAGGGGTTTACTACAAGAACTCCAATGACACCAGCTCTAAGTGCAGGAATTGATAAATGGGACCTGATGAAACTGAAAAGCTTCTGTAAGGCAAAGGACATAGTCAATAGGACACATCAGCAACCTACCAACAAGGCAGCATACATCAGCTGGTCTGAGGCTCCTACACATATACAGCGAAGGGCTGCCTGGTCTGGACTCCGTGATATAAGAGGGACCTACCCCTTGTAACACTTGAGACTGCAGGAGTGGGGAGGTCTGGAAGGGTGTGGAGATGGAGGGTGAGGACATCCTCTTGGAGATAGGTGGGAGGAGGAATGGGATGTGGAACTGTAGGAGGGAGGACCAAGAGGGGATAATGTCTGGACTGAAAAATTAAGATACTGAGGAAATTCTGGAAATGGAAAATTTAAGAATTAGAATAGAAACTAGAGAGGCAATCTTTTCAAACAGAATACAAAGGATAGAAGAGAGAATCTCAGGCATTGAAAATATAATATAAGAAACAAATGCATCTGTAATATAAATTTTAAATATAATATTCCTGATATAAAATATTCAGGAAATCTGGGATATTATGGAAAGACTAAATGTAAGAATAATAGGAGTAGAGGAAGGCGAAGTATCCTAACTCAAAGGCCCAGAAAAAGTTTTCAACAAAATCATAGAAGAAAAATTTTTGTAATATAAAGAAAGTGATGACTCTAAAAGTACAAGAAGCATATAGAACACAAAACAGATTGAAACAGAGAAGAACATCCTCATGCCACATAATAATCAAAACACTAAGCATACAGAACAAAGAATATCAGAAACTACAGGGATAATGAACAAGTAATATACAAACAGACCTCTTAGAATTATATCTATCTCCTGAATAGAGACTCTAAAAGTCAGAAGGTCCTAGGCTTATGTGGAGACGACTCAAAAAAATCATAGATGCCAGCCAAAAGTATTATGCCCAGCATTATGCCCAACGAAACTTTCAATTACCATAGATGGAGAACACAAGATATTCCATGATAAAGTTAAATTTAAACAATATATATCTACAAATCTAACCCTACAAAAATGGTAGAAAATAATCCAACCCACTGAGGAAAATTACACCCAGGTAAGCATAGGAATTAAATAATCACATATAAGCAAAACCAAGATAAGGAAAACACACACACACACACACATGAAGATGGAGAGAGAGAGAGAGAGAGATTACCACTACCAATTACAGCTACAACAACAACAACAGCAAAAACAACAACAACAACAACAACAAGAAACAGGAATTAATCATTATTGATGTATATCTATCATTATCTAGGGACTTAATTCCTCAATTAAAAACACAGACTAACAGAATAGATGCAAAACCAGGATCCATCCTTCTGCTGCATCCAATAATCACACCTCAATATCAAGTAGAGACATTACCTCATAGTTCAGGGTTAGAAAACAATGTTCCAAGCAAATAGACCTATGAACCAAGCCATTATAGAAATTTTAGTATCTAACCAAGTAGAATTCAAACCAAAATAATCAAAACAGATGGGAAAAGGACATTATCTACTCATAAAAGGAAAACTACACCAAGATAAAATTTTAATTCTTAATATATATGCCCAAAACACAGGGGATCAAACTTTCATAAAAGAAGCACTACTGCAGCTTAAATCAAATATAGACACACATATTCTGATAGTGGGAGATCAATATCACCAATGGACAGGTCATCCAGACAAAAGCTAAGCAGAAATACTGGAGCTAACAGACATTACAAACCAAATGGACCTAACAGTTATTTACAGAACATTTCATGCAGACACAAAGAATATACCTTCTTCTCTGTATTTCATGGAACTTTATCCAAAATTGGCTACATACTTGGATACAGAGCAAATCTCAACAGATGAAAGAAAACATGTATCATGTTAGACCACCATTTAAATTGGATATCTACAACAACAGAAACAATTGTAAGCTTTAAAAAGCTGAATAAAACTTGAATCAAGAGACAAAGAAAGAAATTAAGAACTTTATAGAGTTCAATAAAAATCAATATACAGCATACCTCAAATTATGAAACACAATAAAAGTGGTGCTAAGAAGAGTGTTAATAGCACTAAATGCTACTTGAGAAGTTGGAGTGATGTCATTCTAGCACCTTAAAACCACACCTGAAAGATCTGTAATAGTGGTTGTCAACCTATGTGTCATGATCCCTTTAGAGAAGGTGATAACCCTTTCACAGATGTTATCTAAGACCCCCCAGAAAACATAGATATTTACAATACAATCCACAGCATTAGCAAAACTAGAGTTATGTGGTCACAATAAAAATAATTTCACTGGTCTAGGTCACCACAATGTGAGGATCTCTATTAAAAGTCACAGGATTAGGAAGTTTGAGAACAAAATAAAATTTAACCATACTAAGAGGCATAGACTGAAAGAAATAATAAAAATGAGGGCTGAAATCAATAAAATAGAACTAAATAGAATGATACAAAGCATTAATGAAACAGAGAGGGTTTTTTTTCCCCCAGAAAATCAACAAGACAGACAAATCTTTATACAAACTAACAAAAGGACACAGAGAGAATATCCAAATTTAAAAAAAAAAAATCAAAAACAAACCCAGTAAAGCATGTATAATACAAGAAAAGAAGCTATATAAAGCTCAGAACAACTACAAATGTGACCCTCTAAAAACTGGTAAAATTATGTGAAACTTCATGAGAATTATTTGATTTTCTTTTGTTACTTGATTGTGTAGTGTTAAAGAATATGCTTTGCACTTGAAAATATCTTTTTTTTTTCTGAACAAAATGCCAAACAACATCAAGAATATTGGATCCAATTCATAAGTGCTAACAATGTACAATAGCAACCATTACCAACCACATTTGATCTATCTTTAGAAGAATTTTAACCCAGTGACATGGCTACTCTGCCTGGAATACAGGCACACTTTTAATCCCAGGAGACAAACTATAGCAGATTCCTGAGTTCAAGGCATGCCTGGTATGGAGAAATTTCCAGGTACATGGTGGTACATGCCTTTAATCCAGCACTCAGGAGTCAGTTAGGAGTTAGGGCAGTGGAGTTGTGTGTGACAGTTTGGTTAGTGGCAGTTAAGTTTGTGGAGTTCAGAAGCAGGTTTTACTGGGACAGTGTAACAGAGAGAGGGAAAGGAATATGCTTGGCACAGAACAAGCCAGAAATTAAGAAGGAGCCAGAAGATTACAGCAGATTGCCATAGTTAGTTTGAGGCTAATCAGAGCAATTCATTCAGAAGCCAAGGAAGCCAAATTGAATCAGTCAGCTTGGAAAAGAGTTTGAGCTAGAATAGCTGTGGTGAACTACTCAGCCAGAGTCCAGAAAGAAGTAGAGTGACCTTATTCAGCAGTAAACCTCCAGTATGATAATTATATCATGTAAGTAAATGTTAATTTTACACTTGTGTTAGTGATAGATTAAGACTAAGGCCTCTAGATTATGCCATTGGGGTCCCTTTTTGACAGGGAAGAAACTTACCTTTCTCTAATTAATCTTTTTCTTCTTACTCAAATGTCTTCTTCTGCCCTTCTTTTAATTTCATCTCTATTTTCTTTTCTCAAGCCAAACTTGCTAGGTCAAGAGTCACAAAATGACTGTATTTCAAGTTCTGAAAATTTTACACTCCTCAATTCAAACAAAACTAATATAGTATAGTAACCTCAGTTTTATATTTCTGTGAAGGATGAAGCTCAAGCAAAAAGTGAACTCTAAAAAGTATTCAATATAAGCATGGCTAGTTTAGCCTTCGGGAGAAAAAAAGAATTTTATATCGATTAAATGTCTTTCTTTTTTAAAACAACATGACAATCCCAGTGATGTTAATAGTCCATTTGCTTACATGGTTAAAAGGAACTCTACCATTGTCTAGCTTTTCTATGTAGATGCATGTGAATTGGTCCTGGCTATTTCCCTGGTTAGTCTTATAGATGACACTGAAGTATTTTTCTTTTTCCCAGGACTTCAAAACAGCTAAGGTTCTAAAGTTGCCAAAAGGAAGCACATTATAGATCTTTTGCTGTTATTTTTTTACTCATAGGAGGTAAATTTACTCAATAAGGCAAGACAGCAGTCTCTTAGACACTGCATATTGAGTACAATTCAAAGAAATCTAGAGAGGGTATTATTGTTTGTTTAGAAAGAGGTTGTTTAGTAGATAGGATATAAATCAAAAGCTATTGTGATAGGATAATTAGAGAAAAACATTTCACAGTTACAGTAGCTAATGAAAAGATTTACTTTAAAGGAACAAAACTAAGTAAGCTTTTATGGTAATAATGGGATCTGAAAATACTTCATATAAGAGAATCTATCTTTAATTTAGCAAGCTCAAATATTAGCTGAAGCTTATCAGAAATTCTATTGGTAGGGGAGGAAGTTATTTAGCCTTACATTTGAAAATAGTTCAGTGAGAAGATTCTCAAAGAATCTGCTACACTACTACAGTTAAATGACAAAATCGGTAGCATTTTATGGAATAATGGGACAAAGTGTGATAATTTAGAATTTGTAGTGTACACACTAGCTATAAAGCTGGGCTTTTCCTCTTGTGTGCCATTTCCCTAAATAATGACTCTGAGACATATTATTGTGAGTAAATGTCTAGGCCATAAGTTAGGTCTTGTTCCCTGACTTATTCATAACTTATATAATCCATTTTTTTCTATTCTATGTGTGCCACATGGCAGAATATCTCATCTTGGTTTCATTAGTCTGTCTCATCAGAGTTCAGGAAAAATCTGTTCCCATGCCTGACTCTATCACACAGTTCCTCTTTTCCTACTGGATCTCCTACCTCCTATTTCATACTTCAGCTAATAAATCATCAGCTTTTTATTAACAGGTAATTCTTCCATAAAGTACATAAAAGATACGCTGTACAACTAGCAATACATGGACATATATGACAATAGTATTTTCATCTTAGAATTACAGAATTTCCCACATCCTGTTTTCCATGGCATGAAATAAAAGGGAATAAATAAGGAAATATTTAAGATTTACTAGTGTAATCATAGCACACAAAAGATTAAGACAGGAAGATTGCCAGTTTATATAGCAAAACAAATATCTGGATCTAAAATATACCTTTCCTTAAAAGAAATATTTTAACAACCTCTACAAATTTGTTCAAATTAGTAGGACAATCAAATTCCCGCTCATTATTAATAAACTTCATGGCAAAACAAAATTCAACTTTGAATTGGAAAAATATAAAGTAGGATGTATGTCAAGACTCATAAGCTGGGCCTTGCTTTGGCATTAATAATATATGTAGTATTAAAACATTACCCTAGCTCTTTCTCTGTCTTCTCCCTGTGTGGGTTTCACCTTTTAAGAACATAAAAGTAAAACAGTATATGGTGTCTAAGGTTCTTTCCAAGGTCATTTGTACCTGTTAAAATGCAGAAAAGCAAAAGGCAGGATGTAATCCAAACTGTACTGGGGAAAATAATAAATACTAAAAGCAAAGCAATACAAATACTCCTCGAAAAGCACAAGAAAATGTCCTGGATTTCTCTGAGAGAAATTAAGTAATCAAATGAATAGAATGCTTATTCTCCATTACTGATAATCTAAAAATATCCTCTGCTATGGTCTGTACTAACAGTCACCAATGGCTCCTGTATCATCATTAGTAGATAACTAACTGGTAACCACATTTATAGGAGTTTTTTTTATCAATTCAGGAAAACCTGAAAAAGGTTAGGTCATATACATAAATAAAATGGCTAAATAAAGCTCATGGCTTTATTAGAGATGTGCAAAGGATAACTGAAGCAGAAGAAACTCTAGTTCTGAATAGAAAATATTTTAAAATATTTTTATTAATTGACAAATTAATATGTATATATGATAGTAATATTCTATGACAAAGGAAGAAGTGATGGTATGATACTGAGACAACTGATAGTAGTTATACTAAAGATTATAAAACTCAAATACTACTGCCATTAAGGAAAAGTAATAAATATTTATCATAAATTCTGCAACTAATTTTAAAACACTTACTTTTATAAAATGTACAATATAGGAATATGCTAGAAGGCTAGTTGCTTTACTTAATATTTGAAATTTAAAATTTATTAGTTTAGTAACAGATAATAATATGGATGTCCTTTTCAAATGACAACAAATTCAGCTCTACATCAAATAGTTATCATGCATATTTTTGCCAAATTAAACATTAACACTCCCAGAAATCAGAAATGATAAAAATATATACTATTAGATTACAGACTCCATATGTTTCTCAAACACAAATATTTGTAATGAGTTTCTGAATATATATTTATCTTTCATCTCTATTAAAATGCTATGATGATAATAATTTTAAGGACCGGTTGTTTAACATGCTATTTTATATGATTTTGTATATTACATAACTTAATTAAATAATGTTGTTTAATAAGCAAGCTTCTTTGTAATGTTATATTCATCCACTTTGCATCATGTAGTCACTTGGCCCTAACTCAATCAAACTAGCAAACAAAAATTTGAAATTTAGGTGAAATGTGATATGGAAATACCTTTTTATGGTAAGCAATAACTTTTATGATATTCAAAGAATTATATAAGTACTTATAAAATAACATAGTTACCCAGCACTTAATGTTTGTATGGAGGATAAAATGGAACTTTTGGACAATGTTAATCTTGGTTTGATTACCCCACTGTTGTAAGAATTTTCAATATCATCTATGCTATTTCAATGCATGTTCTTTAATTTCATCTTTCCCATGCAATTCATTGGTGACGGCGAGGGAAGTAAAAGCAGAAATGAATGTTTGGCTAAAGAATGACCATTTATAACATACAAGCACTATATCTTTGAAAGTTGAATATACTGGTATGATGATGATTTTTCAGAAGTCAAACCTTTTTCTTTGTAATCTTTTAAGGAAGATTCATATGGAAAAGTCAGTTTCTGAGACTTAGCATACAAACTTATTGAAGCTTTCATGTTTATTGGCAGTATTCAATATTAACATAAGTTAATGGAAGGGAACTGTGCCTATGTTAATAATCACTACTATTGCAAAGCTGTGCTTTCCCAAAATGTGAAGCTATAATTCTAAAGTCCACAAAATCATATTGAAATACATTAGAGCTCCATATGCAAGATAGGCAGGCACTGGTGATTTGGTTTCATAATGTGAAAAGCAGAGGAAAAAAGTAAAGGGGGGAAATTTGTTTTCTTTGCTTATTTGAAATCTGGGCCAACATAATTTTGTTTTCATATTCATATAAAACTCACTCTTCATTTAGATGAGACTGATCCATCTTTATTAGACCAGAGTAAAAACATAGGTCATTGTCTATAAAAAGGCCACATTGGATACAGATCCTATTGTCAGGTTTGAAAATACTCATATTTTATTTGAAGTTCAATCTGGTCCATGAGTTCTTCAAAAATATATTCAATGACCATTGGTTTGGATTAATAATTGCTGAAAACAATTACTTATTATAATTAATAATAAAATGTAAGAAGTCTCATTTTTTTTAATCTCCATACTTGAGATGCAACAGCATGCTACCCTTGTTTTCTGGCACTGCACATGATACAAACAGATAAAACTATCTTCCAAAGTTCAAACATAATATCAAGGAAAGTTGGAGAACAGGGTTTTAAGCATACTAATAACCAGACAGCTGGTTTCATTGTCTAACATTCCTGCACATAACTTTGTCTCCTCTCCTATTGGATGACTTTCAATTTCTAGTCATTCTCAGAAATCACTGTACATATTATGGGTAGTAATACCATAGTGGCCAATATGGCACCATCTTAAAATGAACATTGAGATCCAGAGACAGCTTAACTCCTAGGAGGTCCATCATAAACAGGCTCACAGATGAGACAACACATACACCCTTACCTCATACCTGTCCTAACTGGGATCCCAATAGGGCTCAGTAGACACAGTACCTATCTGCCCTTCAGGACACACATATTCCTTCTTGTTCACAGCTGTGTCCGGGGTCAGATCTGGTCCTTGAGCCCACCCTTCAGCCCACAACCAGAGACAGTTTGATGCCCAGAAGGTCTATCATAACCAGACTCACAGGTGAGACACACACCCCTGCCCCAATATCTGACCTAACTTGGACACCCACAGGGCCCAGTGTACATAGGACCTATCTGTCCTGCCAGAGACACTTCATTCCTGCCCACAGCTCTGCTTGCAGCACATTGGGCACTCCAGAACCCCTCCCATACACAGAGACAGCTTGATTCCATGGAGTTACTTCATAACCATGCTGACTGATGAGATACAAGCACCCTCCCTTCTCAATATCTGGACAAACTGGGAACCACAGGAGCCCAGCAGATTCAGGACATATCCGTCCCTCTAGAGACACATCTTCCTTCCAGTCCACAACTGTGCCCAGTGGTAGATCAGTTGCTCCAGCCCAGAGACAGTATGACTCCCAGGAAAGCAATTATAACCAGACTCACAGGAGAGACATATTCCAGTCAGAGATATCAAGGCCAGTTAACACCAGAGATAACCAGATGGCAGGATGCAAGTATAAGAACATAAATAGAAACCAATGCCACTTGGCACCATTAGAACCAATTTCTCCCACCACAGCAAGCCCTGCATGCACTAACACACCTGAAAAGCAAGATTCTGACCTAAAATCCCATCTCACAAATATGATAGTGGACCTTAAAGAGGATGTAAATAACTCCCTTAAAGAAATACAGAAGAACGCACATAAACAGGTAGAAGCCCTTAAAGGGGAAATGCATAAATCACTTAAAGAAATACAGGAAAACATATGCAGCATATGAGCAGCTTAGTTTTCATGTGAGTCTCGAGCAACTAGAGCAGGGGCTATCCCAAAAGCTATTGCCTGTTCATGGGATACTTTCTTCTAGCTGGGCTGCCTTGTCTGGCCTTAGTGGGAGAGGAAGTGCATAGCCCTGCAGAGACTTGCTGTGCCAGGGTAGGGAGATATCCAAGCAGCCCCACTTGCTCAGAGGAGAACAGGAGGTGGTATGGGGGAAGGATTGTGGGAGGGGGTAACCAGGGGCAGGGCAGTGAGTGGAATGTAAAGTGAATAAGCAATAAATAAATAAAGGTAAAATGTGTAAAAAGAAGTAATAAAATAATGTATGTGGATAGATAGGTAGATAGATAGATAGATAGATAGATAGATAGATATGCCTGAAATAACAGTTAGTGAAAAGGGCCAGATAATTGATAAGGAGTGGGAAAAGGTATATAAAAAGGTTTGGAGATAAGAAAAGGCAGAAGAAAGAAATGTTATAGTTTTATCAGAATCTCGAAAGAAAGAAAGAAAAAGAAAGAAAGAAAGAAAGAAAGAAAGAAAGAAAATGTTGGTAGAAAGATAAACCAAAGATGGTTTTTTAAATGAATCTTAATAGCATAAGCATTAAAATGAACAATTAATAAATGTTTGGTTAGGAACTAAAACTCTTCTGTATGTCAATTTAACTACTAGAGCAAAAGAGGCATCCTACAAAGTAAAAAGAAATGTTATCAATTATATATCTGATATACTATTATTACATAGAATATACTAACTAAAAGCAACTTTGAGTAATGTGACTAGCCAGACCACACAGTGCTCCCAGGGAATAGACTGTCAACCAAGGAGTGTACAGGGAGTAATCCGAGGCTCTAGATACATAGGTAGCAGAAGAAGGCCTTGTCTGACATCAATGGGAGGAGAGGCCTTTGGTCCTGTGACGTTGCAATGCCCCCTTGTAGGGGGATGCAGTAGTGGTGGGGCTAGAGATGATGGGAGTGGGGGCAACACCCTCACAGAGGCAGAGTGGAGGGGGAAGAGGGTGGATGTGGGATGGGGGGTTTGTGGAGGGGTAATCGGTAATTGGGTAGTGGGATATCATTTGAGATGTAAATGAATGGAATAGTAAATAAATAAATAAATAAATAAGCATCGAACTAAACAGAAAAAATTCAAAAGATGAAAGACAAATGACCAAGAAATATATTTTAAAATGTTCAGTTTCCTTAGTCATGAGGAAATGCAAATTAAAATGGCTTTGAGATTTCATCTGACACCATTCAGAATGAGAAAGATTAATAAAACAAATTGCAAAACATATTGTCAAAAATGAAAGGGAAAGGAAAGCATTTGTTTATTTCTGGTAAAAGTACTACTACTTTGAAAATCAATATGTAGGTTCCTCAAAAAGCAGAAATAAATTACTATAAGATACAGATACATGACTCTTGGTCTTATGCTCCAGGGAGTCGACATCTTACTACAGAGATACTTGCTCACTCTTGTTCATTCCTGTTCTGCCCATAATAGTTAGAAAGTGGAAACACACTAGATGCCCACCAACTGATGTACAGATAATAAAATTGTGGTGTTATTTACACAATGGTGTAGTATTCAACTGTTAGGAAATATTAAATTATGAAATGTTCACGTAAATATATGGAGCTAGAGACTGTTATCTTGAAAGAAGTAACCTGGATCCTGAAAGACAATTGCATATTATATATTTTCTCTTATATTTGGATGCATGCTTTTATGCTTTATATAAGTATATTTCATTTAGAATACCCATAGAGGTTAGGAAGCTAGTAAGGGATCTGGGATGAGTGGATGGATCTTCCAAGGAAGGGGAAATAAAGTATAGTGTCATAAAGAGATGAAGGAGAAATTAGAACAAGAGAACTAAATGGGTGATGATGAGAGGTCTGGATGAAGAACAAAGATGGGGAGAGATAATGAACTATTAAGGTCTTCTGAAAGTCCATATGATACATACTACTGTAGAAACTTCCCAATAAAATATGTTTAACAAATGTAAATGGAGTCATATTACAATATGGAAACACTGCCCTATCTAAACATCATGTGGCATCAAATAAAACCTCTACTATGAATGGGTTACTTGTTTCTGAATTGTTGGTCAAAGGAATCTCATAGATTTCCCCTAAAAACCCCACCAGTTTATTTCCAATGCCATTTGTTCCCCTTTGTGATGTGATAACAAGATTCTATTGCTGAAGATCTAACATGTCTATTTCATAGAACATGGAGAAATATAGCTGCTATTCAACTGGAAGATTATCCTTATTTATAAAATAGAATCCATGCCAGATATTGTTCATAAGGCCAACAAACTGAAGCTAGGTAGCTCATGGGCCCGAGTGAATAAAACATGTACAGATCATTCTGATAAATTAACATAGTAATAAAAAGAATTCCTACGTATTGCTATACTCATAGAGTGGTGTATTACTTAGTCCTCATAACAGAAAGTGTTTCTTATAATAAATGATAATGAACACAGAAAATCATACCTGGATAACACAGAGAAAGTGAGAGACTTTGGGATGCTCAGCTTTAAGGTGATCTCTTTTATTCTTACTTTTTTATATTCCAGTCATTTCCACCCTCCTGGTCCTCCATCCCACACTTTCTCATCCCATTCCTCCTCCTCCTGTTTATAAGCAGATGTCCCCTCACCAACAGCCCTTCCTCACCAGGCCTCTCGACTCCCTGGGGCCTCAGGTCATTCCAGGGTTGGACTGGTCTTCTCTCAGTGAGGCCAAACAAGGAAGTCCTCTGTTGTATATATGTTGAGGTCCTCAGATCAGCTAGTGTATGCTGCCTGGTTGCTGGCCCAGTGTCTGAGAGATCTCAGGGGTCTGGGTTAGTTGAGAATACTAGTCTTCCTATTTGGTAGTCCACCTCCTTAGTTTCTACCAACCCTCAATTAATTCAACAACAGGGGTCCCTGACTTTAGTCCATTGGTTGGGTGTAAGTATCTGTATCTGCCTCAGTGAGCTGCTTGTTGGGCATCTCAGAGGACAGCCATGCTAGGCTCCTATCTGTAAGCACACAATATCCTTAGAAATAGTGTCAGGTCTTGGAGCATTCCCTTGAGATCTATCCTAAATTGGGCCTGTCACTGCTCAGTCTCTTCTTCATGTTTGTCCCTGCAGTACTTTTAGACAGGAAAAATTCAGGGTCAACGTTTTTGACTGTAGGATGGCAACCCCATCCATTCACTTGATGTCTTGTCTTTCTACTGGAGTTGGACTCTACAAGTTCCCTTTCCCCACTGTGAGCATTTCATATAATGTTCCTCCTTTTGAGTCATGAGAGTCTCTCACCTCCCAGGTCTCTGGTTCATTCTAGAGAGTACCCCACTTCCCACCCCTCCCCTGAGGTTGTATATTTCCATTCATTCTGTTGGCCCTCAGGGAATAACTTCATGCTGTACTACAGAACTTCATAATGTACTACACTACATTGTATTGGTACAGAGACAGGCAGGTTGGTCAATGGAACAGAATTTAAAACCCAGAATAAACCCACATATTTATGGACACTTGAGCTTTTAAAAAGAAGCCAAAAATATACAATGGAAAATGAGAGCATCTTCAATAAATGATTCTGGTCTAACTGGCAGTCAGTATGTAGAAAAAATGAAAATAGATCCATATTTATCATCTTGCACAAAGCCCAAGTCCAAGTGGATCAAGGACCTGTACATAAAACTAGAATACACTGACTCTAATAGAAAATAAAGTGGGAAAAATCCTCTAACTCATTGGCACAGGGGAGATTTCCTAAACAGAACTACAATGGCTCAAGCTCTAAGATCAAGAATTGATAAATGAGAACCCGTGAAACTGAACATCTTCTGTAAGGCAAAGGACAGAGTCAACAAGACAAATTAGCAGTTTACATATTGGGAAAAACTTCACTGACCCCACTTCTGATAATTATCCAAAATACATAATGGGATGTCTTTATCAAACTCCTACCATCAAAGTGTAGGGAACTTTTAGGAAGATGGGGATAAGAGATTTTAAGTGCTAGGTTGTGGAAGATAATTTTCCAGACACAACAGAGCAGACAAATATATGAGCTCACAGAGACTGTGATACAATATGCAAGACCCGTGTAATTTCAAATCAGAGAAAATTCCAGCAGGAAGGAAAGGAAATAGGTACAAAGTCCCACAACTGGGGGTCTATTCATAAATCATACCTTTAGGAACAAGGAAATATTTTTTTCTTCAATGGAGCAAAAATAAGTGACCCAAACACACTCCAGAGAATTCCCCAAAGGCAAGAGTATCTGGCCAACACAAATTTCACTCTGTGGTATAGAGGATTTTTTTCACATAGTTTTAAGAGAGATAAATAACATGAAGTTGGATGTGCAGAGATGGAGGAGTATCTTTGAAGAGATACAGGATGGGAAAGAATGTGATTAAAAAGATACTGTATGATTTTTTTACAGAATAAATTAAGGGGGCTGGGGTGATTGCTCAGTGGTTAAGGGCACAGACTGTTCTTCCAGAGGTCCTGAGTTCAATTCTCAGCAATTACATGGTGGTTCATAACCATCTGTAATGGAATCCAATTCCTTCTTCTGGTGTTCTGAAGAGGGCAACAGTGTATTTATGTTCATAAAATAAAATGATTATTTTAAAAAAAGAATGAATTAAAAATAGAAATAAATGAGAAAAGTAATTTCTATTAAAAAATGAATACTACAAAGATTCATCCTATAGGAAAGTTGGGGCTATTCTATTCAATATGATTTCTCAAGATGTGTCTATATTGGATTCATAAATTGGTAAGTTTTGAGAATACATAAAATCAATTTAGATTATGGTAGACAATATTTCATCAACTTTTTCGGCAGACATCATCATCATAAGCATTATTATCATCATCATCATCATCATCATCATCATCATCATCATCTTCAAAGCCAACTTTATTCATTGCTGGGTATATCTCATACTTCCATGCCTGTAGACAAGGAAGTACTTTAAATAGTGTTTCTATATTAGCTCTTGCTGCTATATAGCTTCTAAGGAGTTATAGAATCTGCATTGAAGGTTTGACTCTAGTGAGAACCATTGACTTTACCTTACTCCATCATAAAATTGGGAATTGACATAAATAAACATTCATTATCAAGCTCTAAACTTCTTTTGTCTGTTTCTTTTTTTAAAATTCAGTTTATATCCTGATCATAGCCCCACTCCCTCATCTATTTCCAGTCCCACCCTTGCACATATCTCCCCCACTGCACCCTGCCCTTTTATTCAGAGACAGAAAGCAGTTTTGAGTACCACCCCACCCTCAGAGGATAAAAATTGGAAAAGAAGACATCAGTGTATTGCTATTCACAAATATAAATGACCACAAAAATTCTACCAGAGAACTCCTACATCTGATAAATACCTTCAGCAAAGTGGCTAGATACAAAATTAACTCAAAGAAATCAGTAGCCCTCCATTATACATAGGATAATCAAGCTGAGAAGGAAGTTAGGGAGAAAATACCCTTCAAAATAGCCACAAATAATATAAAATATATTGGTATAACTCTAACCAAGTGATTGAAAGATCTGTGTGACAAGTACTTAAAGTCTCTGGAGTAAGAAAGTAAAGAAGATATCAGAAGATGGAAAGATCTTCCATGCTCAAGGATTGGTAGGATTAACATTGTGACAATGTCCACTTACTAGAAGCAATATACAGATTCAATGCAATCCTCATCAAAATTCTTTATAAACCTTGAAAGTCAATTCTCAACTTCATATGGAATGTGTGTGTGTGTGTGTGTGTGTGTATGTGTGTGTGTATAAAACAGAACAATGCAGGAAAGGTAAAACAATAAAAACCATAAAAGAACTTCTGGACGAATGACCATCACTGATTTCAATCTGTACTACAGAGCAATAGTAATACAAACTACATGTTATTGGTATAGGAACAGACAGGTTGATTAATGGAATTTAATCAAAGTCCTTGAAATAAATTTACACACCTAGGGACACTCGATTTTTCACAAAGGAGGCAAAATCATACACTGGAAAAAAGAAAGCATATTCAAATTATGATGGTGGTCTAATTGGAAGATATTAATTGAATATTTTAGTAAATGAATATAAGAAACTCAATAAACTGCTCATGCTAGTACCTTGAAATTATGTGTACAAATGGAGTGAATATTAAAATAAAGTACCACTAATACTTCACGGCATTAATGTAGTTCACTATATGCTACAATTCATTTCCTTCCCAGCTCTATTATGCCTATTGATAAATGTTGTTTATTCCAAGTGTTGTTAACTTTTGATACCATGCTGTTTTTGTACTGATGAGTAGAAAATATTATATCAATTTACAATTAGAAATCAAATAAACTCTAAGGTCAAAATATCATGTTTTATTTGAGACTTAAACCACTGTCCTGGTTCTATTTTAAATACATGAATATTTTATAGGTTACAGGACATCACACAAAACTTTTAAAACTCAGATCTAGAATGTAATCTATTATTCCATTTCAGATTTAGAAGAAAAATTTTCTAATCTGATTGTTTATCATTGAAAAATATAGTTTTCAATGTGATATACAATATGCCTTATAAATATGTCATACACAAAATATAAAATATTACCTTCAATTTACATCATTTAAATGAGTATATGATTTAACTCACCCTTATAGCAATTTAGTATTTACTATGGTGATGATAGTAGAAATTGGTAATCTTCCACCACTTCATGTAATAACTGTTTTTATCTTATTATCTTTACAAATCAACAATGCAATACAACAAAATTCTCAGAGTTATTTATCTAAGCACTGCACTTAAGAAAGCACCAGCATGTAAGAGATAAGACTTTTTGAAACAAAATCATGAACAGATTCTAGATATGTACTCCCCAGAAAAAGGTTTGTAAGTTTTGTGTAGCCTTTATAAAATAAACAAAATACCATCCCAGTTTTATGAGATCTTAAGACAGAACTCTATCAATCAATGCAAAGAACTCACTCAGATAACTGAAATAATTAAAAAAGAAAAAGCGTTGTCTTTCAATCATGTTGATAGTACATTAAGCTGCTTTTGCCTTTGTCATTTTAAACTGATGAATGAAAAACTTTAGTGCATGATTAAGAAACTGAGAAGTCTGGCTTCTATATATGTCATATGCTATTGTATTCAAGTAGCACAACTAACACAATGTGATGAATATTTAATGATATTCCTGAGTTATCTACAGAATAATGAGGCAGAAGCTATAAGTAGTAGGCATACACAGTGCCAACTGATTAGTACTAACATTTGAAAGAGTACAACCCACTCCCTCACTCCTTAATATATATGCATTCATCTCCTTCCTTCTGTTTTTGTTGCCCCATTTATTACCCAATTATATAAGTGTTTGGATTTCATAAACTATGAATATTATAGAATTCATATGTATTCATGTGAGGTATAGAATTATGTATTCATTTTAAGAAAAAAATCACATTAATAATTTGGTCAGGTGTAAGCAAATGTAATAACAGATGGAAATGTTTAAGAATAGAGAGATGAAGTTCAGGCACATCAATATACAATTAAATTCAAGGAGATACCAAAGAGTGAGGCCTAACTTGGCCATTTAGATGGGTTTGTATAGTGTCATACATACTTTACTATTGTTGTGAAGAGACACTATGACCAAGGCAAATTACAGAAGAAAGCAGTTAAATGGGAGCATGGGTGAGTCCATTATCTTTATGGTGAAGAGTGTGGTGGCAGGCAAGCTAGCATGGTGCTTGGATAGTACCTGACCATTATATCTTATTCATGAGTTTAAGGCAGAGAGGGACACTGACCCCGGCATGAGCTTTTAAACCTCAAATCCCACCATGATATACCTCCTCCAATAGGGCCAGACCTCCTAATGTTTCCTCAAACAGTCTACCAACCAAGGACAAAGCACTGAAATATATGAACCTATAGGGACCATTCTCTTTCAAACCATCACAGATACCAAAATCCACACTGAATGTATAGTAGAAGATAGAGGGGAATGTGACAACAGAAGTGACCTCATGTCTGGAAAGTGTCCATATTATTAGATGGGAAAGGGAGTCTAACAATACAAATTATTAACAGGCTTCAGGTCCCTGCACCACTAGGATCATTGCTTCAAAAGTAATACTTGAACATTCTTTGGAATTTATTTATGTCTTATGCAATAACAACAAAACAAATATCCTCTCTGCCATCAATATAATAAACATAAACCAGAGTATTTTTCAGTTTTATTGTACATTATAAATCCTCTTATAAGACCCCCCCCCAGTGTGACAACTCTCTACCACATCTCTACCCCAATTTGAATATTTATCCATTAGTAACCCAATTTGAATGTTATTATGAGCATGCTAAATTAATCATGGTCTCTAGATTTTGCAGTTTGAGTCATTTCTGTCTACATCTTTGGATAAATCCTTTAATATTTCAAAGATTTGTCTTAAACATCACCTTCCCAGACATATCTTTCACAGGGGCCACAACCAAACAATCTCCTTAACTATTCTCTGGCACCATTACTAGTTCAATTTTATTTGTATTTATTTGTTTATTTTGTATCTCCTCAAATAATATATTAGTTTCATGAAGCAGAAATTTCTGTGTGTCCAAGACATGAAGTGAAATCACTATTAAGAAGCTAATGAAAATTAAATTTGTAGAATTTTCAATTATTTTATTTATAATTCTGTGATATAATTTATTAAGTAGATCCATCACCATTCTGTAAGCTTCACACCTCTCTAATCCACTTCTTAACACTGTGTACCATGAATGTCCAATAGACATTCTTAAATAAAATAAACCTTAAATTAATACCTTAAATACCTTGAGAATGGATCAGATTTTACATCATTTCTTAGTAACAAGTCCTGATAAGTATTGACTTTGCATAGGAAGACATGAAGTTGTTGGATACTTTGGGGAGATAAGAAAGGAACTGACCTGAAGAATATGGAAGATAATCTTAATGTGAATAAATAGTCCATGCTCTGAGGGCCAGTTTTGCTTACTTGATAATTTTCCAAGTGTTAGAATGCAGACATGTATTATAATTTTCTGCCTTAATAAATGCAGTTCCAACTACAATTTAATTACTGTTACTAAAGCCCCTATCCTTATACATAAGATCTGATCTACTTTCTGTGTTAGATACATAAATCACTAAAATATGACTGCTTCATTACTATAGTTATTTCTTTCCTTATCCACATTATTTTTACTGTCTCCAGAGCTTTTAAGATATTTTATTGATTTAAGCACTATTGTACCATAAATGGCATTTAACTAGTAAAAGATAGGCACATATTTAACACTTAACATAAGAAATATATTTCAACATAAATACGTGTATTAGTGTACACACTGGGAGAGAGAGAGAGAGAGAGAGAGAGAGAGAGAGAGAGAGAGAGAGAGAGAGAGAGTTTAATAAGTTGTGAACCTAAAGATTTATTTTTCCTTGCTAATAGTAGCTTCTATATAGAATCACTCTGCTCTTCCTGAGCCATTAATAAAGAATTCATTAAAATGAGCCATTAATAAAAGGCGCTTAGTTAAATAATACATTATGCTTTAAATAATGGTCAAAACTGCTTACAATGAAAATTATCTATGGATTGATCACTCTCAATTTATAGAAGCCCATCTGCCTTGGTTTTTAATCTACTCGGATTGTTTTTTGGCCAGTAGCACTGCCTGAGGCAAATTTATATCAATCTGACAAAAAGCAATAGAAAGTCTTGCTTCAGAGGTTCTGATTGCTTAAAGCTACTATACTTCTTTAAAAGCTTGAAGGTGTTATAATTAAACATGCATCAATTGCTTAACTTGTCAACCAAAGGCAGTTATTGTAAAGCATTATTTCCCTTCAAAGAGACTCTCATTGCTCATGCATGATTGCATTTATAGAAAAAGTATAATTAAAGTACAAATTTAACTTCTGGGAAAGAAACCTTATCAAAGTTTCTTCCAAATCTCCTAGAATTTATCCATTGTCTGAGAAGATGTACCTACTGACTTTATTTCACATATATAGGTAAATAGGAGCAAACATTCATTAATATGTAGATTTCTGATGAAGGTTTGAGGGAAGTCATGAAAAGACCATAGAAATGCTAATTTGACTTTAGTAACAAATTGCATTTGAAATTGTAGCTAAAAATACTTGATTTTGGTAATTTCATTTTTATAACTGTTTCGCTCACCCCTTGTCTTTTTCCTAAATAAGGTTAGAAAGCTATTAGTAAGATAATGATTAAAGAAATAATTATGCACCACAGAGTGAAATGATAATCATTTAGGATAATTTTAGTTTTTAACTATCATGTCAAATTAGCAAATTCTTTGTTATAAAAACAATGAGAAAGAAAATTACCTTCATCTGTCCCTGATTCCACCCCTACAGATTAAGAATGTTAAAAAATAATTATAAAATAAACTGATGACCAAGGGAATATTTTTTTTTTATGGAAAGGAAAGAAAATTGCTTCCCCATATATTTAAGTACAAGGACCCATTCTGCTGCCTTGATTTTGTGCAAACTATTGCTTTTAGTAGAAACAAAAATTTAATTAAATCACAGATTCAGCCCTCTGCAAATAATTGTATTGTTAATCTAACTATATTAGTTTGAACTACAAGTGAGAAAAACAAAACAAAACAAAAAACAAAACTGCTCAATGTTAAGCAATTGCCTTGGAGGAACAGAGTACTCTGTTGACTAAGCTACATAATGGATGAAGCACAAAAGGAGGTAATTGGGAGTTGTTTGCCCCAGAGTCAACTAAGTTTATAATTACAAAGAAAAATTTCTTTTTTATCATATTATCTTTTGTAGAGATACACAATCTCTATTTATTTACAGCATATACAATTTAAGATATTTATGTATGTGTATAAATGGGTACCAATTTGATTGTTTTTATGTGATTAAATGTGTAACTGATGAACAATGAAATTAAAACATTTTGAGAATGACTTCAAGCTTGTGTTTAGAAGAAAAATATATTCTAGTTCCATCCATTTGCCTGCAAAACTCATGATGTTCCCATTCCTAACAGCTGAGTAGTATTCCATTGTGTAAATGAATCACATTTTCTGTTTCTATTCTTCTGTTGTGGGACATATAGGTTCTGTTTTGCAAGCAAATGAATGGAACTAGAAAATATCATCCTGAGTGAGGTAACTCAGACCCAAAAGGATATGCATTGTATGTACTCCCCAATAAGTGGACATTAGCCAAAAGAGCAGAAAATTTCCAGGATACAATCCACAGAACTCAAAGCAAGCACAGGGCTACAGGAGGGGAGAGAGGAATGGACCTGCATGAAAAAAGTGACAGGGAGGGGAAGAAGAGAACATGATCAGGTATTGAGGGGGACAGGACTGGCGTCCTGAGGGTCAGCAGAAAGAATGGAAACAGGCAACCTCGATAGATCAGAGTTGGGGGGAGGGGGCATCTAGAATGTACCAGAGACCTGGGAGGTGAGAGATTCTCAGGACTCAAAGAGAGGGACCTTAGATGAAAAGCCCTACAGTGGGGACAGGGAACTTGTAGAACCCACCTCCAGCAGAAAGATAGGGCATCAAGTAAGGGATGGGGTTCCTATCCCATAGTCAAAATTCTGACCCATAATTGTTCCTGTCTGAAAGAACTGCAGGACCAAAAATGGAAATGAGCCTGAGGAAAGGAGGTTCATTGACCAGCCCAAATTGGATTCCATCTCAGGGGCATGCCCCAAGGCCTGACACTATTAAAGAGGCTATGGTATGCCTACAAACAGGGGCCTATCATGACTGCCTTCTGAATGGCCCAACAAGCAGCTGAAAGTCATATGTAGCAACCAATAGACAGAAGCTGCTGACCCCTGTGGCTGAATTATGAAAAAGCTGGAAGAAGCTGAGGTGGAGGGTGATCCTATAGGAAGGCCAGCAGTCACAACTAATCTGGAACTCAATATCTCTCAAACACTGGGCCACCAAACAGGCAGCACACACTAGCTGGTCTGAGGCCTCCAACACATATGCAGCAGAGGACTGCCGGGTTTGGACTCAGTCAGAGAAGATGCATGTAACCCTCTAGAGGTCTGGCGTGTGTGGGGGGCAGTTGGAGACATCCTCTTGGACACTGGGTGGGAGAGTGGATGTGTGATTTGGAACAGTCGGAGGGTGGATCATGAGGGGGATAAAGTCTGGACTGTAAAACAAGATTAAAGAATAATTTTAAAAATATAAGAAAAATATAAAATTCTAAAAAATTTACACTTTAATTATTTTACAATTATGTTTCACAATTCTATTTCCTCTAGGTGAATCTAAATGTGAGGTCCTTAAAAAATCTGCAGCATTGAAAAAATTATTCAAGTATATAATCATCTAATTTTGATAGTTCAATACTTGTTTCTTATTTAAAAAAATCAAAGCACTGTGGAAAGATTTCAATCAGAGCACAATCCCTTAGTAGGAAACATTAAGAAGAATGTTATTAATCTGTTATATTATGAGATTCACTGATAGTTTATTAAAAAGGTAAGAATAGCCATATTATTTCTATTTTTGCAACTGAAAAAATGAGTCTTAGTAGAAGGCATCCAGTTCTAAGGGATAACAATTTAAACGGACAAAGTGAGATGTAAAGAAGGGTTAAGCCAGGATAACAATGTCTGTTCTATTTTCTAAACCAATCATAGTTACCACTAGTGCTGGTCTTGTCCCATCTATCTCTCTATTAATAATGCCTGTGACTGGTCTGTAGAGGTTATACATGAAGGTCATTTTCATTAAATAATCATAAATTACTTCTTGGCTAAAATATACTCTTCTGTTGGTTATTATCTCTTTGTTATCATGAGTGTCATTTGGAAATTCTACCAGACAGCATCACTGAAGCTCTCATTTCTGTTTTGTCAGCTGGGATCTAAATATTATCTTCAAAGTAGCCATAGCTAGTATTTGCCATTATGTAAAGTCTCAAGATATTTACTATTAAATTTAAAAGAGTATCAAAAGACCCTTATAGGAGTCAGCATATACTTTACACTTTGAAACAGTGCATTCTTCTTTTTAGCATTCATCTGTTTAATTTATATGGAGTGGTGGAGGTGAGGATGGAAAGGACTGCTGTAAAGTTAGACTCAGCGTCTCTCCTTCCACCACTAGAGTCTCAGGGACAGAACTCTGCTTCTCAGGTTTGGTAGTGAGCACATTTATCCCCTGAGTAATTTTGCATGGTAATGTCTACATGAAATATAAATTCAAGAATATTATTATACATTTAACAATTTTATGCTAAAAACAATATCATGAGAAGGTTATACTATGAATTTGTAGGCATAAACACTATTTTTAAGAAGAAATCATACCAAAGAATATAAATAAAACATGTTTATATCATCAAATACCCCACTTGCATAAATTGTATTCTTATAGCAAATATGAATTCAAATCTTCTGTATGTGTTGTTGTATTTTGTGCAATTACTAGTGACATACCTTGTCTATATTTGAAATTCTTCCAGAGCTTATTTTAAATATGCTTGAACATTTTAAGGACCTATTTCTGAACAGATTTAAATCCTCTAAAAACAATGCTGAGAAAACATCACAGTTAAACATTTGTCTGCAATATATAAAAGTATCTTAACTGGAAGTAGAAGCCTTTTTGAACATCAGTGGGAGGAGAGGCCCTTGAGCCTGGGAGTGTTCGATGCCCCAGTGTAGGGGAATGCCAGGGCGGGAGGATGGGAGTGGGTGGGTGGGTGGGGGAGCACCCTCATAGGGGCAGGGGGAAGGGGCATGGGATAGGAGGTTTCTGAAGGGAAGACCTGGAAAGGAGAAAACATTTGAAATGCAAATAAAGAAAATAAAATATAGGAAAAAATAAAGTAGAAGCCATTATTGTTTACTAGCCTACTTGTGTTTGATTCTTTTATTATCTTTAATCTTTTTTTTTTCCTTACAGTCTAATCATTAACCCCATCCTGGTTAATAACCCTGTCCTGGTCTGCTCTCCTACAGTTCCTCATCTCATTCCTCTTCCTCTGTCTCCAAAAGCATGTGTCCATTCCCCAGAAAAACTTCTGCCAGGCCTCCCCATTCCCTGGGACCTCAAGTCTCTCAAGGGTTAGGTACATCTTCTCTCACTGACACCAGACCAGGCAGTCCTCTGCTGTATTTATGTCAGGGGCCTCATTTCAGCTTATGTATGGTGCTTGGTTGGTGACTCACTGTCTGAGAGATCTTGGGAATCCAGGTTAGTTGAGACTGCTGGTCTTCCGGTTGCCCTCCTCCTCAGCTTCTCCCTAATTCAACCACAGGGGTGAGCAGCTTCCATCCACTGGTTGGGTGTAAGTATCTGCATCTGACTCATTCAGCTGGTTGTTGGGCCTTTCGGAGAGCAATCATTATAGGCTCCTCTTTGTAGGCACACCATAGCCTCAGTAATAGTGTCAGGCCTTGGGGCCACTCCTGAGGTGGATCCCAATTTGGACCTGTCACTGGACATTGCTTCCGTCAGTCTCCTCCATTTTTGTCCCTGCAGTTCTTTCAGACAGGAACAGTTCTGGGCCGAGTTTTTGACTGTGGGATGGCAACCCCATCCCTCCTCGTGATGCCCTGTCTTTCTACTGGGCATGGATTCTAAAAGTTCCCTCTTCTCACTGTTGGGCATTTCATCAAAGGTCCCTCCCTTTGATTTCTGAGATTCTCTCACTTCCTAGGTCTCTGGTATATTCTAAAGAATCTCCCCACTTCCCACCTCCCACCTCCTGAGGTTGCATGTTTCCATTCATTCTGCTTGCCTTCAGGGCTTCAGACCTGTCACCAAAATACCTGTTCATGTTCTCTCTTTCCCCTCCCCCCCCACCACCCAGTATCCTCCCTCTCTCTCCCCCTGGCTTTCTTCTCCCTCCCAAGTGGGATTGAAACATTCCTGTATGATGTACTTTTTGGAAGCTTAATTGAAACTAAGATGATCAATATTTGCCTCTGGATTCCTTCTTTCTACCCATAGATAAAATTATGTTTTCCCATTCGGTCTCCTCACTTTCTATCCTGCATTAAGTGACAAAGCACTATAAACAGCTTACCCTACCTTGATTTTTTCCCTCATTACATGTGTTACATCAAGATTTGTATTTTGCTTTGTGTTTAATGAGGATGTCTGAAAAACAATCATGGTTTTATATCCTCTATTATAGATGATAAAGTTGTGATTAGAATATTTCAATTTTCTACCCAGGAAACCTTAAGATGCTGTGACTTTTGCTATTCAGCTGTCTTACTAGCATTGACAAAGGTGGGGCTAGAGTTTGGGAGTAATATTTGACTCCTATAAACCATAAAATTCTGATGTTGAACTGAATACCAAACACAGATCTGCACTAGAAAGCCATTGTTAATAAATGTAATATGCCTTACATAGAAAAACATTTTGGGATACGGATATGCTTTTCTCCTCATTTTAATTTAATGACTTCCTGTAACAGCTTCTGAATTTTCAATGACAGCTTTTGCCCTTCAGTTTTTACACTGGATAAAAGGATTTGGCGTGTAGCATATTAGTAACTCAACCAAAATTTTTTTCGATAAATATTTGATACTTCAGAAAACATACTTAATGAGTCCTGACTGTTTCAAAGAAGGTGTGCTGCTGTTTCATCTATTTCGGCATGTTATGACCCACTGAAAACTCAGCACCTCTTGCATTCTTCCTTTTCTTTCCTGTCCTTTTCCCTCACTCTGCCAGCCTTTTAGTGAAGGTGCACATCTGCTGCCATAAACACACAAATTAGCACATCAATGTTTCTGATGCAAAAATAAAGTCTGTGCAATAAGAGAATGTTTTGAAAGCAAGCCAGTTTGTCAGTAAATTATAAGCTTCATTACCATAAAACTCTAACAAATAGAAACCACATCTCATTAACTGAAAGCACAATATGACTGCAGCCATATTCATCTCCCCAATGAGTGCTTATCCATAGGAAAAAAAAGATAAAAGTTTTGCTTAGACCTGCCACTAATGACAGCATTAATTTTATTTATTAAAGAATGCCTAAGCATTTTGCTAAATGCACATTTTATCCCTTCTCTGATCTTTTTATCTTTTTCTGATTAAATATTGTGGCAGGCAATAGAGTAAAAGAGTTTTATATGTTGCATGATGGCTTTCTGCTTTAGGGTCATTTGTTTTTCATGATCCTAAGCATATAACCCATGGATTTCTGCATTCTAGCCAATCTCTTTACCACTGAATGATAATCCATACTCCTTTTAAATTTTACTTAAACAATTTGGGTGATATTATACTACATTACAAAGAGACTTTGAACTTGATCTACAGTTCAAGTATGCCTGGGAATATCAATGTTCTAATCTAACTGGCCTGCATCACCATGGCTAGTTTAATGTTCTTCTGATGATCTTTAAATTGGACAGAAGAGGACAAAAAAGAATCTAATTAATGTCTCTATGTTCTATGTGTAATGAAACTGCTTTCTTAACAGCTAATTGTTTCTGATTTTGATGAAATACATCAAACTCATAATTTCTTAATTGCTATGCCATGCTGTGTGTGATTTTACATTCTTAACATTTTCTTTGATTCTAATAAATCAAAATTGTAACAAAATCTTTATAGTAGCTTATAGATTGTTGAATGTGCTGAAGACTGGTTTTACAAAATACACCTAATTCCAAGTTAATGAAGTCATTTGACTGACAGGAGCAAGGATTATCAGCAGACAGGAATTGTTTCAAGAAGGTAAGTAAATATAGTTGTTTAGTCAACCATTTAATTATAAGCCAAGAATTTGAAAATATTAGTATAAGAGATTAAATGACACGTGATCTTACTCATACTAAAATAATAAAGAGAGACTAGGAGGACAGTGGAAAGGTAAAACCATTTTGAAAATGTATATTATTTTAAAGACAAATAAGGACTGCAGGCAGATTATACACATTGTGCAAAAGCTTGAATCTTTTCATAATTTAAACTTTCAAACAAGGAAATTATATTCAAGTGTTTTGGGTGAAGAAAGTTATGTCTTTTATATGGCTTTGGTTTTTCAACTAGAACAGCAATGGTAGGGAAACACTGTTGTGGAGGGAAAGGTAAATTTAGTTCTCTGTTAGTGCAATAATTGAAATCTGGCTTTATTTGAATACTCTTACACACTTTTCTGAGCTTATGTTTTGGTTATCCAATATGGTGGTAATTCATACATCACAATGCTGTTATAAAATTTAAACAGAAGGAGAAAAATTGCATGAGTAGAACTTGCATAGAACAGCTGCATTAAATGTCCCTTTCCTCTACCTGTGAGTGATGTTAATTGTTAACTATTACCTTAATAATACTTCAAAATCCAGGGGTGATTTTTGTTTTAATATCAGATGAATAATTCATTTAACTATGACATGTGCCTATACATACTTGGAGGCAAACAGAAGAAATTATTTACTCCAGAATCAAACATAACTTGCTGTCTTATATTTCAGCTGGTGGTCCATCTTAAAGGGATATTTGATAAGTAAAATACTCTAACAGAGCGTTGCCATAGCAAGGATAACTCAGTTCCAGATAAGAGTATTAACTACAGTAACAGGTATACGTCTTAATTGTAGATTTCATATGGAAAGAATAAGAAGAAGCTAGTGAGGATAATTCCACTGAGATAATAAACTTGAAAACATGCATAATTTCAAATATCCAAGGGGTGGATATAGTTTGAGGCTATCTGGTAAAGGGGGCTAAAATAAAACAAGAGAATGTAGAAACTAGTGTTTCAAAGAATTTAAAGGAAAGAGACTTCTGACTTCCAGGAAAAGAGAACCATGTATTTGATTATATTTATTCCTTTGGCATCTGTTTCTGTTCTCCTTAAGCCTCCCCTCTAGTATCCAGTTGCTCATTACTTATTCAATATGCTACTTGATGGTCTAGAAACTTCATCTTTGGAATGTGGATATTAATGTTCATATTCTGTTTGATCATTAACGGTGATTTAGTGCTTGAAGGTGAAGGTTTCCAACAGTGTAATGGCAGTGACTGAAATCCTTCATGAACAATGTAAAATCCTTCAAGAACAATATACAGAAATGCTTGAATTTAAGAGTCTGATGTGTAAAGCACTGAGCATTAATATTAGGGGAAAATAATGGTGATGTTTCTCCACTCTGTGCAAAACATTGCTTGTTCAGGGAAGCACAAATAAGAGGGAGAAAATGGTTTTCCTCAGGGAAGAGCACACCAATTGGTTATACAACACTAAATGGTCAGACCTGAAAATATACATATCTATATATCTATATGATTTGGAGAGAGGAGAATGCAGGAAGAAAGTTTGCCATTATATTATAATCTCAAAACACGTTTAAAAAGTAAAAAGCAAATCTACTCTTTTTACAAGGATTAAAATATATCCTTTAAGTTAAATTTTTGAAAATTAAATAAACCCATACTTTTGTCAATAAACAAGATCACCAGAGTACATGTCTCCATGAGATGTTATTGAGATTAAATACTTTCATTTATAAAGTCATAAATAAAACTTCAATGCAAATTATTCCTTCCTGTCAATTGTCAAAATTATCAAAAATGGACAAATATTTCAATCTAGTTATGGCTAGAAATATGAAAATAAATGATGTTTGTACAACACTCTCCTCTCCCTCTCAGTATAAGTTTCTATGCTTTTAGAACCTAAAGAACAAACCCTTTCTTCAATTTTGCACCAAACATGATCCACTTCCCTTCAGGCCTTGTCTTAGAAAGTGCCAGCACATATAACAATAATAATCAGAGAAAGAAAGGTTATCAGTTTAAGAGTGGGCCAATTCAGGCTAGGGATTGGAAAGAGGAAAGGAAAGGGGGAAAAAGGTAACTCTATTTTCATTTAAAATGAATTAAAAAAAAAAAGTAAAAAGTGCCAGAAGATGCTTAGTCTACTTTCTGTATTTAAAGCACACTTTAAGGGAATTGCAGAAACTTTTACTTGACTTCATTTCATCATGGTACTTTCCTTGTTCTACCCACAATTATTCTCTAGCAGATAGCAAAGTCATTGTTTAACATCTGCTCACCTTCACCATCTGTTTTCAGCTCTTGAGATAGGCCTATTTCCTGATTGCCACTTGTGCGAGCTGCTCATGCTTTAAGCTTTGTCACCCTTTGCTAATTCTTGGTGCTCCACTGGGACCTACTTGATTCTTCTCGGTTTTTAGAAACTTCACATTTGAATAAATTTTTAATTTTTTCCTTATTTTTGTATTGTGTCTTAATAGGCAGTATATCTCATATTGTAGGCTAAAAGTGAAGAACAATGTAACAATCATTGACATGGTCAGCCAGCAACGTGTAAAAGAGAGTTTATTGTGGCACTCTTACTGGTTTTTGGTTATGCACATCTCCTCTTGTAGTAATGCACTTAGCAGCCTACTTTCTTCACTGACATATAATATAAACATACAACCTTTCCAAGCAATGCAGCTCGCAATCTCAAAACCACCTCCAATCCTCACCTACAATGGCCTACATTATTCTTATCTTTAAACAGAGCTATGCGTTTCCTTTGATAATCAAATTCAGACAGTTTTTGTTCCAGTGTTATTCCAGGATGATTGGGAAAGCCAATTCAGCCTGAACGGTTATCGGGAAGATGTGCAGTAAGGAAAAACTGTTTCCTCTAGTAAACTTGTTAGGACATTCCCCTGTTTACAATTTTATGTTTGTGCATAATTAGAACATTCTTTTCAATTCTTGGATACTGAGACAAGAATCTGGAAAAAGGCCCCAGACTGTGGCCATCAGTAGTGGTTTATTATGCTACCAAAATACTTTATAAAATCACTGATCTTCATTTGCTCAGGAAAATGTTGGACTTTTTTCAAAGTTAATAATATATTTCTTTTTAAAATCTCCTTATGCTTGGAGAATTGGTCAAAAATTCATGTAAAACTATTTGCTGCAAACTAAGATCAAAGTTGTAATATTGTTGTATTACCATCCTAGAGAATGTATTAAAGAAATAATTATGGCCATATGCCATATTTCTATATCATATAATAACCATATAGTCATACTTATCTTTTATTATTTTAGAAATGGTTTGAGGTAACCAAAATAATGGTTCACGTTCTTTGTAAGCGAAGATCACAATGTAACACTCACTTTCATCAAATTGAATAAAACACATACTATTGGTATTACTTCTGTGTGCTACTATTAAATTTAATCTCAAGTCTGAGGTCATATTTGGCAGTTATTTTCTCTATTGAGATATTCTTTGCCTCTTTGTTCTTCTTTACACAATGTAATTTTTAAAAGGATATTACCATGATCAACTCACATACTTACTGACAGTTTTTGCTCTCCATGCCTACAGACATCTTACTTAGGCAAAAGATTGTAAATCTTTATTTACATTTAAATATGGTATTTATATTAGTATGGAAGTTTATCTTATGTTTTAGGTTATAGTTAATGTTTGTTCAAATTACTTAGACATTGGTATTTAGAAAACGTAAGGAATACTATGTTCACTTGGTTTTACCTAATCATAAGAAGCTTTGCCTTCTCTTTTATAGTTCAAAATTGTTTTCTTTCTGGAAGATTCAATATTCTCACTCTGGCCATTTACTGCCCCATTCTGCATGCCCACTGAACTCTGGATCTTTTACAAGACAACGGTATTAGAAAACAAACTTTGTTTCTATTTGTCCCTTTCATCAATAAAAGTATCTAGAGACATGCACATAATAATCTATGCTTTAAAGTGACTAAGCATTTTTGTATGTTTTATATTTATTCATAGTAAACAAAAGATTAGTAGCTACCAATGTCATCTGTCTTATATTTCACTACATGAAGCATTGTATCTGCTTCTGCTTACTTAATTTTAAATTTCCATTCCAAATGAAAAACTTGAGATTTATCTGATAATTTGTGCCTCTCTGTGTGTGTGCCTGTGCATGTGTATGTATGTGTGTGTGTGTCTGTGTGTGTGTGTAATTGAATAGATTCAATACACATGCATAACAATAGCATTCCTAATAATATAGTTGGCAAAGAGCTTTATTCACTGAAGCATAGTATTTCTATGCAGTCCCTTTTTCCTTGTTAGAGATTCAACTAATTTTCAAGGCTCCATATTCTACTATTTTTTCTGTTTTTTATTATTTATTTATTTTCTTTTTATTTTTTTAACACTCCAGATTTTATTCCCCTCCTGGTATACCCTCCCACTGTTCCACATCCCAAAATTCCTCCCCAAACCCTTCTCTACTAGGATGTCCCCAACCCATCCACCAGCCCACCAGACTTCTAATCTCCTTGGGGCCTCCAGTCTCTCGAGGATTAGGTGCAACTTCTCTGACTAAACCCAGACCTGGCAGTCCTCTGCAGTATATGTGTTGGGGGCCTCATGTCATGTGTATGTTGCCCGGTTGGTGGTCCAGTATCAGAGATCTCAGAGGTCCAGGTTAATTGAAACTGCTGATCCTTCTACAGGGCTGCTCTCCTCCTCAGCTTCTTTCATTCTTTGCCTAATTCAACCACAGGGTGAGTCAGCAGCTTCTGTCCATTGGTTGGATGCAAATATCTGCATCTGACTCTTTCAGTTGCTTGTTGGGTCTTTCACAGGGCAGTCATGATAGGTCCCTTTTTGTGAGCATTCCATAGCCTCAGTGATAGAGTCAGGTCTTGGGGCCTCCCCTTGAGCTGGATCCCACTTTGGGCCTGTCACTGGACCTTCTTTTCCTCAGGTTCTTCTCCATTTACATCCCTATAGTTCTTTCAGACAGGAACATTATGGGTCAGAGTTTTGACTGTGGGATGGCAACCCAATCCCTCACTTGATGCCCTGTCTTTCTGCTGTAGGTGGGCTCTACAAGTTTCCTCTCCCCTTTAAAGGCATTTCATCTAGGTTCCCTACTTTAAGTCCTGAGAGTCTTTCACATCCCAGGCCTCTGGTACATTCTGGAGGATGCCCCCAACCTCCTACCTCCCGAGGTTGTCTTCATTCTTTCTGCTGGTCCTCAGGGCTTCAGTCCTTTCCCATAACCCAATGCCAGATCATGTTCCCTTTACTCCTATCCTGTTTCTAAACCGGCAACCCACAGATTGGGAAAAATCTTCACTAACCCCACATCCAATAGAGGGGTAATATCCAAAATATATAAAGAACTCAAGAAGCTAACCACCAAAAAACCAACCAAACCAATCAAAAATGGGGTATAGGTTCATTTATGGGTCTTCAGTTCTATTCCAGTGATCTTCCTGCTTTTCTCTGTACCTATACCATACAGGTTTTGTTTTTGTATTTTTTGTTGTTGTTGTTTTTGTTTTTTATCAACATTGCACTATCCTATGATCACTTAATATTTGTCAAATGTGCTAAAACAATCCAGTGGAAAAGAGACAGCATTTTTAACAAATGGTGCCGGTTCAACTGGTGATCAGCATGTAGAAGAATGCAAATTGACCCATTTCTATCTCCCTGTACAAAACTCAAGTCCAAGTGGATAAAGGACCTCCACATAAAAGCAGGTACACTAAATCTAATAGAAGAGAAAGTGGGAAAAAATCTTGAACACATGGGCACAGGGGAAAAGTTCCTGAACAGAACACCAATGGCATATGCTCTAAGATCAAGAACCAACAAATGGGATGTCATAAAATTTCAAACCTTCTGTAAGGCAAAGGACACAGTCAATAGGACAAAACAGCAAGTAAGAGATAGGGAAATGATCATTACCAATCCTACATCCAATACAGGGCTAATATCCAATATATGCAAAAAACTCAAGAAGTTAGACTTCAAAGAATCAAATAACCCTATTAAAAAATGGGGTACAGAGCTAAACAAAGAATTTTCAACTGAAGAATACTGAATGGCCAAGAAGCACCTAAAGAAATGTTTATCATACTTAGTCATCAGAGAAATGCAAATCAAAACAACCCTGAGATTCCACCTCACACCAGTCAGATTGGCTAAGATCAAAAACTCAGGTGACAGCAAATATTGGCGAGGATGTGGAGAAAGAGGAACACTCCTCCATTGCTGGTGGGATTTCAAGCTGGTACAACTTCTCTGGAAATCAGTTTGGTGGATCCTCAGAAAAAATGGACATTGAGTGACTTTTTAAAAGGAGACAATGTGCTATTTTCAGGCATAGGATCCTCAGGAACTAAATGCTTTGAAGTTGTCAGAGTTCATGAATTTCCCCACCAACTAGCATATAGCCAAATCATATCTTTAATTGGGTATAGATCTACCTGAAGACCCAGCAATACCACTTTTGGGAATATACCCAAAAGATTCCCCACCATGCCACAGGGGTACATGTTCCACTATGTTCAGAGCTGCCTTATTTGTGATAGCCAGAAGCTGGAAACAACCCTGATGTCACAGGACAGAAGTATAAATACAGAAAATGTGGTTCGTTTAGACAATGGAGTACTACTAAGCTATTAAGAATGAGGATCTCCTGAGTTTTGCAAGCAAATGGATAGAACTAGAAAATTTCAACCTGCATGAGGTAACTCAGACCTAAAAGGACATTCATGGTACGTACTCAATAATAAGAGATTATTTGCCAAAAAATAAATAAAAATTAAAAAGTACAGAATACCAAAGATACAGTTCACAAAACTCAAAAAGGTCAACAACCTGAAGGGCCCAAGTGAGTATGTCTCAGTTCCACTTGGGAGTGGGAAGAAAGCAACTACAAAGGAGGAGTGAGGGAGTGACCTGGGAAGGAAAGGGTAGTCCTTAGTTCTTAAATATATTGCTCTTATACATTTCACTGTGCTTATTTTATACATTGCTACAACTGCTTTGTTATATTCTACATTCCATACTAGTCTGCATGGCTTTAAATTTGTATACATTATACTGAAGTATTGGTGTATTGATGCTAAATTTATTTTTTTCTTTTTAAAATTTATTCTTAATACTATAATTACAATATTTCTCTCTTGCCTTTGCTCCCCCAAAACTTCTCACATACACCTCCCCACTCTCCTTCAAATTCATGAACTCTTTTTCACTGAATTTTATTGCATGCATATATGTACATGTATATACATTCATAAATATAGCCTATTCAGACTGTATATGTTACTTTCATGTATGTTGTCAGGGCTGATCATTTGGCACTAGACAACCAATTTGTGTGCTCTTTCCAGGAAAAGGCCACTTCCCCCAGATGTCACCAATAGTCTATAGTTCTTTGTAAACTATCTGATAAGGGAAAGGAGAGAATGAAGGCTCTTTAAAGACAGGGAGGGAGATAAATACAAAAGGAGGAGGGAGATAGATTAACAACAGGAAATCATACTATAAACTTTATACCCCCAAAACTATAATACATATAATTCCTTGCATAAATATACATACATAGTTTTAATAAACTATTATCATCTGGATAGACAATGCTTCCTCCAAAAGCCAAGGATTACCTACCAAAACTCCAATATTGGGCATGAAAAGACAACTTTTACATTGTTACTCAGGGCTGTTAAAGTCATTCCCTAAGTATATAGCATTCTGCTCATGCCCTGAGTTTACTACCTAGAAGTGTATAATATGTCCCTATTGCTGAAGTTAACATACACTTCAGAAACTAGCCACAGATATCCCTGCCTCTCAAAGGAATAACTTCCATGGTACTAGAAAACCTGCTCTTCACCTATTCAACCACTTATAATTTCGTCAGATCTTCAGTTACAACATATGTGTTAGTGTTCTCTTCTACTTTTGTGTACGAGGACATGAAAGTGGAACTTTCTAGTATGGAATGTTTGCAGAATCTTTTCTTTGTATTTACATAATATGTGGAAAGGGTAAATTCAGTCTTTCCATGACATAATAGTTAGTTTCTTTTTAACTGTGCATTTTTCCAGTGTGTAGATTAAGGTACTATGACTCATTCATACAATTTTTAAATGGCATATTTGCTATGTATATGGAATATGGCATATTATCATTAATGATGATATACACACACTTGGACTTCGGCTTATGAAGACACAAGTTTTAAAATTGTTTGGGTATAACAGCTAGAAATATGAAATTTATTACATGTATATTCAGGTTAGTGAGAAAATTCAAATTGTATTCTAAGTGTCTATAATATTCATATTAACAACAAATAAGGTTTTACTGTTTCACATCCTTGATGGCACATGTTAGGACTTTGTTTATTAATTTGTGGTGGTATTACATTGTTGTTGAATATTTTGTTGAGCTTTTTTACTATTTGTTTAAAACTGTAAAACTTGCTCCTGGAGATGTCTATTTAGATATTTAGTCCCTTCCCTTGAGAGTCATTTTCTTATCTTTGAGTTGCTATAGGTTATTATAAATGAGTGGAAATGTATTATTCTTGTATATTGACTATATAAGCTAAACACCTTTGAACAACAGCAAAAGGAGCACTGTAGCCTTTAGCTTTTTTCTTAAAAACAAACAAACCTGAAACATCCATGTGAGACTGTTTGAATACCAAAAAGAATGAATTTTTATCAAACATGACAATTGAGGCATGAAAATTCTATTAAAATAATAACAATCTTTACAACCTCATCACATAACTTGCTTCTTCATTACTCAATAGTTAAACCCAAGTTTTGTATAGAAGTAATTTACTCTGTTTCCAAAAGTATCAGTTTTGTTATGAGGGTTTTTATATTATTAAAATTTGATTTGTAAACATTTTTGATGTAGACACTGAATTTTGTTATTAACACATGCATAAATATAAAATTCTTTATATACTTAGGATAACATGTGATGTTTTAACACAAATGTATATTATATATTTAGACCTATTAGGACATATCTCTTTCCTCATAAAGTTACCAATTCTTATGGTGAAAATAAGTAAATCTTCTCATCTATGTTTTAGAAATATAAAATTGCTATAGCCACATCACAATGCCATATTGCACTAAGACTTCTAGCTTTTATGTAACTGCTATGGATCATTTTCTTATTTCTCCTTTTTCCTTGACCTCTCTAGCAGCTGGTAGTTACTACCTACTATTTAACTCTCAGTTTCAATGAGATTTACTATTTTTTTTATTCATTGGTTCTCTTATTTATTTACATTTCAAATATTATCCCCCTTCCCAGTTTTCCCTCCACAAGCCCCCATCCCCTCCTCCCTCCTCTGCCTCTATGAGGGTTTTCCCTCACCCACCCACCCACTCCTGCTTCAGCATTCTACCATTCCCCTATTCTGGGTCATCTAGCTTCCACAGGACCAAGGGACTCCCCTCCCAGTGATTCCAGACAAGGCCATCCTCTGCTACATAACCAGCTGGAACCATGGATCTCTCCATGTATACTCTTCAGTTGGTGGTTTAGTTCCTGGGAGCTTTGGACAGAGGTCTGGTTGTTTGATATTTTTGTTCTTCCTGTGTGGTTGTAAACCCCTCCAGATCCTTCAGTCCTTTCCTTAACTCCTCCATTGGGGTCCCTGTGCTCAGTAGTATGTTTGGCTGTGTACATCCACATCTGTATTGTTCAGGCTCTAGTAGAGCCTCTTAAAGGACAACTATACTGGACTCCTGTCAGTAAACACTTCTTGGCATCAGCAATAGTGTCTTAGTTTGGTGTCTGCAGATGAGATGGATACCTAGGTGGGGCAGTCTCTGGATGACCTTTTCTTCAGTTTCTGCTCCACTGTTTGTTCCTGTATTTCCTTTTGACAGGAGGAATTTTGGATTAATATTTTTGAGGTGGGTGGCCCCATCCCACAACTGGGGGCTGTGCCTATCCACTGGATATGGTCTCTACAGGTTCTATCTCTTACTACATTTTTTAGATTACTATTCTGAATTTTAAAATCAAACTGTAATTGTGTGTGTATGTGTGTGTATGTGTGTGTGTGTGTATGTGTGTGTGTGTGTGTGCATGAGTGTGTATGTATGTGTGTGTGTTGTGTGTGTGTGTGTGTGTGTGTGTGTGTGTGTGTGTTGGACAAGACCAAATTAGGGACTCATGTATGTTAAGAACACACTCCATGGTTCAGTGGGCAAAAGTACTTGATGGAGCCTGCTGAGTAAATTCAATGCCCAGTATTCATGTAAACATTCAAGGAGGGAAGCGACTCCACAAAATTGTTCTCTGACCTCTATACATGTTCACACACACACACACACACACACAAATTGAATATATTAATTTTAAAAACTTGACCATCATTGAGCAACACCCTAGTGTGTTTCTCTCCCTCTAAATGTATGTTGAGTCAAGTTAATCACTTCGTTTTCTCAATCCTCAACAAAATGAAGGTACTGGTCTCTGTTCTAGAGAACCAGTTGTTAGGCTACTAGGACTTTGAGCTGCTTAAGATGTGAAAGCCAAGGTTCTCTTTGCTCTAGCCTTTTTTCAATGGTGTTTCTTTTTTTCTTTATACTGTAAATACATTGTAAACAACAAAATATCTGCTTTTGGAGGATGTATCAGGGAGTAACGTTATATGTTGAGAGGGACTGCATCATTTGCACCTGCTTTGGGGTACTCTTCATGTTTCCATAGTTAAGCCACAGAAAGCTTATTGACTTTGAGCCAAAGTTTCTTTAATTATTTTTGTCATAATTAAAGTAGGAATGTCTTTCACACTTGCATATTTGCATCTGAAATTATCCTTTTTGAAGAACTCTTATCATAAATAACTATCCTGTTTGTACCACTGGGAAGATTTTAATTAAAGAAACAAAGTCCTTATACAAAGTGCTAATTTTCTCACAAAATAAAAAAAAATAAAATCTAGACTAAGGGTGTTCTGTATGATCTGGGATAATTTCCAGTAAATATGAATATCACTTTAAGTCTGTTAACTTAATTAAAGTAGTTATGTCTTCAGTGTAGCCAACTATAAATAAAATGTAAGTGTTCCTCTACCTGATTACTAGCCATGAAACTTACATACGTTTTAATATTACAAAATCATGAATTCAACTAAAGAGAAAAAAATTGTAACCAGCTATGAATTGCTTGATGAGTATCAAGAATGACAGTCACCATGATGGGAGGTTTGTTTTTAATAAATTGTACAGAACTCTTTCAGTTGCCCATCACATTCCTTCCAGCATAAGGAGAATGCTTTTCACCTGGGAATTTCATCTGTGTCTTATAGAAAGCAACATGAAAGTCAGAGTGGTCTTTATGCACCTGCTCTTTTTAAAGTTCCTTTAACTGGCAATACCAACATGCCCAAATGGCACATTTTTTACAGTAGTACATTTTGTTCCTCTACTCCACATGCTTTATACAGATTATAATACTGACTCAGAATGTGAATTAGAATACATCCTTTCTTCTAAATTTTGGAAAAGATTTTTTGGGGGAGTCAGTATAATTTCTTCTTCAGTGTTTCAAAGGTCACCTTAGTAAAGCACTCTGAACCTGGGAGATAGCATTTATAAAAATTTATTTATTTATTTTTCCAAGTCTTAAGGGAGAAATATGCCTTTTAAGATTATATACCCCCTTTATACATACATACTTTTCATATAAAATTAGTCTTATAAAATATGAAATTTTAAGCATAGTTATTCAAAGCAGTTTTTCCTAATTATTTTTTAAAGATTTATTTATTTTATGAATATAAGTAAACTGTAGTTGTCTTCAGACATACCAGAAGAGGGCATCAGATACCATTACAAATGGTTGTGAACCACCATGTGGTTGCTGGGATTTGGACTTAGGACCTCTGGAAAAGCAGTCAGTGCTCTTAACCACTGAGCCATCTCTCCAGCCCTCCTAATAACTTTAAAGTAATTTGTTCAAAAGTGGTTAATTTGTTTCCTGCTACTTTGTAACTTCCTTTTGATAGTCCTTAGCTAAATGGGCTACAGTTTTCTCAGTTATATTTGTCTTTCCACAGGTACATTTCTTTCATTAGATCTCCAACATATTTCCCTGCTTTCAATTTCATGCATTTCTGCCTATGTTCATTTTGTATCTGCTGGTCATGTGAATCTTAAATTATTCTTGTTTTCCTATTTCATATAGTAATTGTTTTTCTTCTGTTTTATTGGTTACATTAAATAAAATATCTTTATACATAAAAATGGTTTTGTTTGTATATACTCCACAAATATTCCTCACTATTTTTACAACCATCAAGGACTTTAAAATTCTCTTAAATTTTAAGTTCTTCTTCACACTTATTCTTTTATGTACATATCATTTAATCAATTAATTTGATTGCAAATTTAATTAGTATTTTATTTAGTTTTGTTTATGTGGTAACAGATTTATACTGATTTTTTTATTTCCACTCTAAATCCTTTATCCTCTGAAGAAGTGCATTGTTTATATTGTTTCAAATTTGTGAAATAGAGTACAATGTAAAAGAATAGAATGATTGAATATTCATCATGAACTTGAAAAGAATGTGTTCTGTTGTTGTTGAATAACATGTATTATAAGCAAGAACATGAACATGGAGACTCACAATGGTATCCAATCAGCTATCTGCTTACTGATGTTCTATATAATTGCTTAATCAGTTATTGAATGAGTGTGGTTTAAGTCCTCAACTGAAATAAAGGATTTATCTATTTTTCTTGTAATTCTATTAGTTTTTTTCTTCACAGATATTGAAACTTCTGCTTCAGGTAGAGCACATTAAATAGATATGTTTTTTGTTTGTTTGTTTGTTTTTACAAATTGATACTTTATGCACCGTGTCATCTTTACCCTTGATTGTTTTCCTAAGTTTGATAGCTCCTTTTTGCAGTTAATATAGATTTGTCTTCACTATTTTGGATAGAGGCAGAATTGTTTATGATATGACTCATATTTCCTCCTCAACAGCAGTCTTAAATCAATATTGAAACAAAATTACACATTATTATAATGAGCACTGACTCAGTGGAACATTAAATAAAGTAAAAATCAAGGTGAAGTGAGAGGGGCAAGTTTTGGGGAATTAGTCCAGTTTAAGACAAGAAATTGAGGGGGGTCAATATGATCAAAATATATTACATATATGTATAAAAATTCTCAAAGAAATAAAAAAAGATAATATTGAGAGCTATATAGTCTAAAGTAAGATTTATTATTTGTTAAAGTTTACCAAAGGAATATTATCTAAATTACATTGTTTACTTGTATTTGTAAAAGCTATATACACTTGTGCTGAACATCAATTTTATTCAATGCACATCTACCAACTAGGGAGCATTAACATTTTATTTAAACTCCCCACAGTTACCTGGCAATAGCCAGGTGTGCCTCACCCACTCTAATAGGGGCTGCTTGCCCCTATCCTCTCTCTCTTGCCTCTTCTCTTGCCTCTTGCCTCTTACCTCTTGCCTCTTGCCTCTTGCCTCTTGCCTCTTGCCTCTTGCCTCTTGCCTCTTGCCTCTTGCCTCTTGCCTCTTGCCTCTTGCCTCTTGCCTCTTGCCCTCTTGCTCCTTCTTTCTACCATTCCCTTCCCCACTCTCTCCATGAGGTCATGGTCTGTCTCTCCTTCTCTATTCTCTCCCTCTCTCTGCCTTTCTCTGCCTCTACTATCCTCAACTCTGCTCCCCATGCTCTGAATAAACTCTTTTCTATACTATACCATGGCTGGTCCTTCAGGGGGAAGGGAATGCCTCACCTTGGGCCCACTGAAGGACCCCTTAACCCCCACACCTCACCACACCCCCATAGAACATATTCTTATATCTTTTTATAAACACTTCAGGGAGCATAGAGTTCATCGGGCTCAACAAAATTCACTAGCTTCCAACATCAATAATAGCTGAGTTGGAATCCATGGATTGAAAACTAGCAATATGGAGGACATTATATTTCTAACAATTTAGCTCCCTTTTCTATAGCACAGCTCACTTAATGTTGGCTCCTAGGGTGATCTTTCTTCCTATTCATAATCTGATCCATAATTGTTAGGTTCACTAGAACAGTGGTTTGTCAATGCTGCCTAATACCTTAGGAGCAGAGAAAAATTACAGATTTAGAGAACATCTTCAATTAATATTTGATGAATTAACAAATGTTTAGAATTTCATGTTTTCAACTAAAGAATTCCATTGAGCTGAGCTCCTCTACACAGACAACTATAGAAACATGAATTAGCAGAAAATGTATTCTTCTTCTGGCAATATTGGCATTACCATATCAACTAGGAAATATGTATTGCCTAAGCAACTGAATATTCAAATTTAGTGTTTTTGGCTATCAATATACATGTAGCATGATTTTTATAGAAATAAAATATACTATCTCTACCTCTTTTGGTTACTTTAGCTAGGGGTTTGTCTATCTTGTTGATTTTCTCAAAGAGACAGCTCTTGGTTTCCTTGAGTCTTTGTACTGTTTTCTTTGCAGACCTGATTTTGCAGACCTGAATTTGATTACTTCCTGCCTTCGACTCCTCTTTTGTGCACTTGCTTCATTTTTTGTAGAGCTTTCAGATGTACTTTTAAATTGCTAATATGAAAACTTTCTAATTTCTTTATAGAGGCGCTTACTGTTATAGACTTGGCACTGCTTTCATTGTGTACCATAAATTTGGATATGTTGTATCTTCAGTTTCATTGAATTTGAGAATTTTTTTTTTTATTTCTTCTCTGACTCAAAGATCATTGAGTAGAGAGTTTTTCAATTTCCATGAATGTGTAGGCTTTCTGGTGTTTCTGTTGTTCGTGAAGTCCAGCTTTAATCTATGGTGGTCTGATAAGATACAAGGCATCATTTCAATGATTTGTATCTGGTAATGCTGGCTTTATGACCAAATATATGATCAATTTTGTAGAAGAATCAATAATGTGCCAAAAATAAGGTATATTATTTTGTGTCTGGGTGAAGTATTCTATAGATGTCTGTTATAACCATTTGATTCAAAAAGTCTGTTAGTTTCATTAGTTCTCTCTTTAGTTTTTTTCTGGATGACCTGTCAGTTGGTGAGAGTGGTGTGTTGAAGTCTCCCACTACTCATATATGGGCTTCAATAAACAATTTAAGCTTTAGCAATGTTTCTTTTATAAATGTGGGTACCCTTTTGTTTGTGGCATAAATGTTCAAAATTGAGCTATTATCCTGGTAGATTGTTCCTTAGATGGGTATGAAGTCTCTTCCTTGTCTCTTTTGATTAGTTTTGGTTGAAAGTTCATTTCATTAGATATTAGAATGGCTACTCCAGCTGGATTCTTGGGTCCATTTGCTTGGAAAATTTTATTCCAGTCCTTTATTCTGAGGTAATATCTACTTTTATTGCTGTGGTATGTTTTTTGTATGCACAGCAGAATAATAGAACCTGTTTTCCCGTCCATTCTGTTAACATGTGTCTTTTTTTTTTTTTTTGGAAATTGAGTCCATTGATGTTGAGAGATATTAATGACCAGTGATAGCTAATTATTATTATTTTGATGTTTGTAGTGTTAGTGTGTGTGTGCTTCCCTTGTTTTTCCTCAAATGGAATTACTTATTTCCTGTGTTTTTGTGGATGTAGTTATCCTCCTTGGTTTGCAGTTTTTCTTACAGTGTTTTCTGTTGGGCTGGATTTGTGGATATATATTGTTTAAATTTAGATTTATCTTGAAATATCTTGTTTTCTCCATCTATGGTGATTGAGAGTTTTGCTGGGTATGGTTATCTAGGTTGGTACCTGTGGTTTTTTTAGAGGTTAGAAGATATCTGTCTAGGCTCTTCTAGCAAGAATCTATTGGTGTGACCTCAGCTTTGGCACACGACATTGGGGATATAGAACCTGAAGTGGCTACCTCCTGTAGCCAGCAAGGAAACTCATGAGTTATAGAGACACAAATGCATACATAAAACTTTCAACCCAAGATTTATCTGGTCTACAAGAAATTTAGGCACAGGAAATGGAGCAAAGACTAAGAGAATGGCCAACCAATAACCTGCCCAATATGAGACCAATTCCATGGGCCAGCACCAATCCTTGACACTGTTAATGATATCCTCTTATGTTTGCAGACAGGAGCATGTTGTCCTCTAAGAGGCTCTACCCAGCATCTGATTCAGACAGATGCAGACACCCACAGGCAAACAGTGGATGGAGCTTGGGTAAATTTATAAAAGATTGTGGCCCTGAAGGATACAGGAACTCCACAAGAAGACCAACAGTGTCAGCTAACCTGGACCTTTATGGCTCTCAGAGTCTGAACCACTAAGCAAAGAACATATATGGGCTAGACTTAGGCCTCCCAGATCTTATGCAGCAGATATGGAGCTTTTTCTTCACATGAGTTCTGAACAAATGGAATGAGGCCTCTCCCAGAAGCAGTTGCCTATACAAGGGATAAGTTCTACTAGCTGACCTGCCTTGTGTGGCCTCAGTGGGAAAGGAAGCACCTAGCCTTGCAGAGACTTGAGGTGCGAGGGTAGGGGGAAATTCAGCAGGGCCCAGCATCTCAGAGGAGAAAGGGAAAGGGGATGGGCAAAAGATTGTGGGAGGGGGCAATGAGCAGGATATAAAGTGAATATGTAAAATAAATTAAAATAAAAAAGACTGGTGAAAAGAGCTTTAGCTTTTGCTGTTCCAATAGCAAATGTTTCTATAAGAGTTACTGTTATATGTGAAATCAACCCAAGAGATCAAGGCAATTTTAATTAAAATTAGAAGACTGTAATCCAAGAAGAACCACATTAAATCTCATAGATTTTAATCAATCATGCTATAAAAACTTTAAGATCAAGTTACCTTGACAAACGGAAAGAAAAAAATGCAATGTGTCTATTCTCCTGTTTCAGAAAGTTAAGGGGTTATTCACTCAACAAATATTTACTTCACATGTAGAGTCTAGTAGCTCCAGAACAGCTATTCCTTGCTTACCTCTGTGTCTGAACTAATATAATTGTGATTAATAGATTTAAAAATTAATAGAAACTTTTAAATTTGCAGACCACAAACTTCCGCTACACAAAGACCTAAGAAGATCATCAGAAAGCACCTTGGGCCCATAGAAAAGCTTTCCTCATTTTGCTATAGCCATCTTTCTGATGTCCCTACTAAAGTATTTTAAACATGCCTTGTTTTATGATTTTCTTTGTTCTGTAAAACTTCATGAAACTGCTTCCACATTGGAACACGGATTTTAGGGTAAATCAAATCTGTGTCCTCAGGCCACACTCACTCAAAATATCTCCGTAATAAACTATCTCCTATTCCCTTAAAGAAATAAATATACAAATTTACAAATGAATGAATGGATAAACGAATGAAACAGATCCCACAGCCCATTCCTTTCTAATCTCTCTCCCCCCAACTTGTCACTGTTTCACAGGTCCCAAATCAAATGGATGTCCCCTGCTCGACCTCAGGCCATGTTTGCCAGAAAAACAGGTAAGCTACTAACAGAATTTCTCCATTCTCAATTTTCCTAGACCAGTGGTTCCAACCTTCGAGTCATGACCCCTTTGGGAGTTGAATGTCACTTTCACAGGGTTTGCATATTAGCTAACCTGCATGGTTTAGGCTCTACTCTTCTGATGAAGGTGGGTTGAGAGGTAGGAGGAAACTGGAGGTCCCCCTGGCTAGCAGGCTGCTCAGGACAGCTTGGGGTACAAGTAGATGGAACTTGAGAATATCATTCTCAGTGAAATATTCCAGTCCCAAAAGGACATGCATGATATATACTCACTTATAAGTGGAATTTAGCCACAAAATACAGGATATCCATGCTACACTCTACAGATCCAAAGAAGCTAAACTTGAAGGAAGGCACAAGTGAGCATACTTGAATCTCACTTAGAAGGGGGAACCAAATATTCATAAGTGGCAGATGGAAGGAAGGTGGTAGAGGGGATTGGGAGAGGAAATGGGGGTTCATCAAATGTGTGGAGAGATGGCCAGATGGCCATGACAATGAATGGAAATCTGCAATTGACAGGGATGAAGAGGTAGGGCATATCCACAGGATGAGATAGGGACTTGGAATAATGGAAGTGCTCAAGAGTTAATGGAGGTGAATTTATCTGTGACTCATAGCATTTGGGATATGGAACCTCAGTAGGGTACCTCCTGTAGCCAGGCAAGAAACCCAGTGTAGCAATAGGGACACCAACCCATCCACAAACCTTTTGACCCAAAATTTATTCTGTCTACAAGAAATACAGGGACAGGGGATAGAGCAGAGCCTGAGGGAATAGCCAAGCAAAAACTGACTCTACTCAAGACCCATCCCATGGGCAAGTACCAATCCTTAACTCTACTAATAATACTCTGTCATGCTTGCAGACAGGATCATCTTGTCCTCTGAGAGACTCCACCCAGCAGCTAACTGAGAAAGATGCAGAAATCCACAGCCAAACAGTGGGAAGAAGTTGGAGATTCTTATGGAAGAGGAGAGGAAAAGATTATAGACTACAAAGGGGATAGGAACTCCACAGGAAGACCAACAGAGTCAACTAACCTGGACTTTTGGGGCTCTCAGAGACTGAACCACCAACCAAAGGGTGCACACGGGTTAGACTTAGGCCTCCTGGTATATATGCAACAAATATGCAGCTTGATCTTCATGTGGGTCCCAAACAAGTCTAGCAGGGTTTATTCCAAAAGCTATTTCCTGTCCATGGAATATACTGCTCTTCTAGCTGGGCTGCCTTGTCTGGCTTCAGTAGGAAAGGATGCACCTAGCCCTACAGAGACTTGATGTGCCAGGATGGAGGGATACCTAGGGGGTCTTCCACCTTCTCAGAGGGGAAGGGGAGGGTGGTGGGGGAAGTATTGTGGGAAGGGGTCATCGGGAGTGGGACAGTGAGCAGGGTGTAAAGTGAATAAGTAAAAAAAAAATATGACATTGAAAACTGTATTTTATTCAAACTTCGACATAAAACTCACAATTAGTCAAATAGAACTGCATACTATGAAATGAGGAGTCAATCAAAGGAAAATGCTAATAACTGAGAATTAGAAAACCTGAGTGTGCATTTTCATCATTTAATCCATCAATACTTTTCTGCAGAGTGTTCATGTTTCTTTTACTCATTGGCTTTTCTTCTAATGTTCTAGGTCTTTGCTGATTTCATACATATAAGAGAGAAAAGATATGGGTGCATATTTATAAGAGAAGTGTTGGAAAAAGGCAGAAGCTTTTTGCATAATTTTCAAAATTGTTTAGTTAATTTTTATATTTTGCCAAAATAAATTATCAGACTCAACATCATCCTTCATTCCCTCTCCTCCAGTTTCTTTATTAGGACCCCACTTTATGCATATCCTATGTTATTTAAACCCTCTGAGTTCAACTGTTGCTTCCTCTATATTTATAGTTATAGGACCATCGACTAACGCATAGATAGCCCCTCAGTGGCTACATTCCTGGAAAACAAAACAAAACAAAACAAACTGCCCCTGTCTTAGCAGGTATCAGTAACCAATTGTCCCTTAGCTAGGGGCAGGTCTTCCTAACTTATTCTCGAATCTATGCTGGGATTTTATTTGATATGATCTTGTGTAGAGTATACCGTCACAGCCACTGTGAGTTCATGTAGAACAGAACTCTCATGTCTGAAAATATGGTTTCACTGAGGACATCCATTAGCCTTTAAAATCTCTGTACTGACTATTAGTCTAAAATTTTTTCACAGGATTTTTATTTTATAATTTTGATAATAATCTTATATCTCTTCCCAAAATTATTAGTGATCTAGGAACTTGAGTTTTTAAATTTGAATCACTGCTTCTGAATAATAATATTTATATAAATTCGATGTATAACATAATTTTAGATACCTCCCCAAAGCTTTTTGGTGGTGAGTTATTCAACTTAGTATTTAGATATTTGATAGATGTATATGGATGCTTATTATTAATGTTTACATTAAGATGCTAATGACATACAATGATATATTTTATTAATAACTTCTCTTTTGGGCTTTAAATAACATAAGGTAAGCTTTCCCTTTATCTCAATTTCTTAGCTATTATAGTGGCATATTCCTGTATATTGTCAGGTGACTGCATTTAGCTGAATTTATAGTCAAACTATATTGTATTCTCAATGATCTTGAAGTTAATTTTGTACTGTAATGTTTTTGTAAGAAAAGTTGAAATGTGTGAATCCACCTATGTCATGAAAGAAAAGTGGTACAAGTTGATATCCCACATCTGTATTTAGATTTAGAAGGCAGGAGAATTTAAAATATGGCCTCTCTTAGCAAATAACAAAGTATATGATATGATGAATACTGAACATTTTGTATTGGCAGTCTCAACCTTCTTTCTTGCAAGTGATCCCAAGCACAAGGCTAAACAAATCTAATTAGGTTTTGCTGTGTAAAGTTATTATTTGTTTAAATGTTGTAATCCTCTTACTAAATATTAGCGGAAATTTAATTTGGTATCAAGCAGTAAATATTGAAAAGCAGCCTGAGCTTTTATCAAATCTACCTTGGAATGCACTCCCTTTGATGAATTTCATATTTGCATAATTAAAACTTCTTTCCCCTGCTGTTTCCTTCAATTCAGTGAATGTTTCTTGGAAACACAGATTGGAGAAGCAGATAAATCAGAATGATTATTTTTATTATGGAAACCAAATAACTATGCAACATGATGCACAGTACACACATCAAACAGTATATTTCTCAACTGAATGGTCAGAGAGCCTTGAGAAAAATGTCTTTCAGCCCCTTTCTCAACACTGCTGAATCCATAAGATTATTAAAGGAGGTGAACTTTTAATACCACAAAGATCCAATCAGTTCAATATTTAGTAAAAATAATTCATGTTATTGATTGCCATTGTTATGAAAAGGTATTGTCATCTGCCTAATTTACAGCAAATGGTAATATTTTGCACCATTGAGAAAGATGTTGAATTTTTATTTTTAGTATTTAGAAATTCTTGCAATAGCTTGATACAACATTTATTTCTAACAGTTCAACCACTGCATATGTCACATATCATATTATCTGATGCTCCCTAGAAAGCACTTGAATCTGAACACATGGCTCTTGTTCAAAATAATTTGAACTGTTAAAAAACACAGGAAACAGTGTGAAGAATCAAAATGTAACATCCAGAAGTATATATAAATGAATAAGTATAGCCATGGAGTAAAGACAGAAACAAAGGTCTATTAAAGTTGAATTAATTCTACTGGAAAAGTAATTCATCTTTCATTCCTTATATATATGAAGGCAACATTTGCAGATTTTTAAATATGAATAGCCTGGATACTGATATAGTTTATGAATATAGTATTTTCCAATTTCAGTAAAATTTTAAAATAATACTTTTGAGTTGTTGGCCAAAAGGGATCCCAGAAGCAACTGGTGCTATTGTCAATGGTAGTGATTAGTTCCACAAACTGATGGTAAATTCATATTGCTGAAGATAACAGCTACATCTCATTGAGGAAAGAGAAGTCAATCTGGTGCCTCACTGGTGACTAGAGGCTAGTGTTCATGGTACTGAAAGGTACTCTGCACACCAGCAGAGGAGATCTCCAATAGTGACCTGTCTACATAATATGGTGGTAAAATGGTAGAATAGTGGCAATAAGCTTGTGTGATTAACCAACCACTATCTAATTGGATTTTAGATCTATGCCAAGAGACATAATCCAAGCCCAACACTGCTCTGGTGGCCAAGAACCTGAGATTTGATAGTTCGTACATCTAAGGAAAAATCAAATATTACTCTTCTGCTAAAGGAACAAAGGAATAAAGTGTCTCCCAATGACACTTGCTGCATGCATAAATCAGTGTCTTTTTCAGCTATCATCAAGAACAGCTTCCTCCTGTAGTAGATGGGATTAAATATAGAGATTACAATTTGATATACACATAGAGTAAGAGACCTAAGAAGAGCTAAATGGGATGTCTCTACAAAATATCTTCCGCAGGGATCAGGGAAATTTGGCAAAGAGAAGATATAAAGATGGTAAAAGCCTGTTGGGACAGAGGACATCAAGGAAAGAAACCCTACAAGACAAAACATGAATGATGGGCCACCAACTCAAAAAGACTGGGGCATCATGCACAGGTTATACATAGGTCTTAGTAAGATAGGATCCCAGAGCTGTGAGGGTAAGTGGAAATAAGATCCCATCTATGACCCAGAAGCTATCTCTTAGTTGGCAACCCCTTGCAAAGGAAAAGATAGTTTTACCCAATGGAGTCTCACTGGCTATCCAATCCAGATTTAAGGTCAGGACACATTCACAGCAGTAGATGGCCAATGTAAAACTAACTCAGGGCTATTTTTCTTGAAGATATACTTTGTATCATAATGCTGTGTCAAGGCATTTCTTTAATTGATCTTTTGACTGTTTATTGTGGTTCCTGATTTTGTGTTTTTGTGGTGTGTGGGTGTTTCTTGTTCTTTTTATTTATTTTTAAAGTTCTAGTAGTTTTTGTTTATTTATTTTTTTCCTGTTTTTTTTTAAAGAGAAAAAAGAAAAGGAAGAGGAAGAGAAAGAGAAAAAGAGTTGGATGGACGAGGAAGTGAGGATGATCTAGAATGAGATGAACCTGTGATCAGAATATATTATATAAAACTTATTTCCTTTTTTTCCACTTTTTTTTGATTTGCTAAGTTAAAAGTTTTATTGGATATTTTCATTGGATATTTTCTTGATTTACATTTCAAATATTATCCCATTTCCAGGTTTCCGCTCTGGAAAACTCCTATCCCTCTATGAGGGTGTTCCCCACCCACCCACCCACCCACTCCTCTCATCCTGGTATTCTCCCACACTGGGACATCAAACCCCCACAGCATTTAACCCCCACAGGACCAAGAATTTTAATGTTTTTATTTACTCTTAAAGAATTCATGAATTAGTTTTGATCATGGTCATTCTATCCTTCCAACTCCTCCATGTTCACCTACTACCTTCCTAACCATGTAACGTTTTGTTCTCTCTCTTAAAAATATTGAGTCTTCAATTCACCACTGTTACACACCTCCATTCAACTTCCTGACCCTCTATATTTTTCCCCAGTCTCCTCCCACTCCTGATCCTGCTCCATTTCCCCCACTTCCTCTCCCTTCCAGGTCCCTCATTCCCTTTACTTCCTGTGATTACTTTGTTCACCCTTCTGAAAAGGACTGAAGCATCCACACTTTGGTCTTCCTTTTTCTTGAGCTTCATATGATCTGTGAGTTGTATCCTGGGTATTCCAAGCTTTCTGCCTAATATCCACTTATCAGTTAGTACATTCCATGTGTATTTTTTTATGACTGGGTTACTTTACTCAGGATGATATTTTCTAATTCTATCCATTTGCCAAGTTGGGGATAGCCAATAGAAAGTCCCAGATGTCAGGAAAGCAAGAGGATCCCAGAACCAACAGGGATGGAATTAGCTGAAATACCCAACAAAGGGGAGAAAGAAGATGTAGAGACCATATCCAGAGGTTAGGCATGGTCCCTGGTTGATGGACAGGGCCACCTACCCACCTCAAAAATATTAACACAGAATTAGTCCTGTCTAAAGGAAATGCAGGGACAAAGTGGAGCAGAGACTGAAGGAAAGGCCACCCAGAGACTGTCCCACCTAGGGATCCATCCCTTCTTCAGACACCAAACCCAGATATGATTGCTGATGCCAAGAAGCACTTACTGATAGGATCCTGGTGTGGCTGTCCTCTGAGAGGCTCTGCCAGAGCCTGACCAACACAGATATGGGTGCTGGCATCCAACCATCAGACTGAGCATGGGGACCAAAATTGAGGAGTTAGGGGAAAGACTGAAGAAGCTGAAGGGGCTTGCAACCCCATAGGATGAACCACAATAACAGTGAATCAGATTCCCCAGAGCACCCAGGGATGTTGGGACCCATGGCTCCAACTGCTTATGTAGCAAAGGAATACCTTATATGGCATTAATGGGAGGGAAGACCCTGGGTCCTGTGGAGACTCAATTCCTCAGGGTAGGGGAATACTAGGTCGGTGAGGCATGAGTGGGTAGGTGAGTGGGTGAGCACCCTCACAGAAGCAGGAGGAAGGGATATGGAATAGGGCGTTTGCAAAGGGAGAACTCAGAAGGGGGATAATATTTGAAATGTATGTAAGTAGAATAACCAATAAAAAAAAAAGGAAAACAAAAAATATTGAGTTCTGTTAAGGTTGAACAACTACTGTTCGGAATGTGGCTTCATTTGGAATGTGATACATATACCAATTGGTGCTCTAGTGAAAGGAATTACTCTCCCACTCCCAACAGTAATCAATTACCAATGACTTATTGTATAGGGGTAGGGGATTATAAGCACCTCTACTACTCCATGGTTATAATTTTTATCTAAATTGTACTTATGCAGGTCTTATACATGCTGTCACAATTACTATGGGATTATATGTGTATCTGATTTTTTGTTTCTTGAAAATTCTCTTTATTTGGAGCTACCTATATCCTCAAGCTCTGAAAATCTTTTTTTTTCCATATTTTATTTACATTTCAAATGTTTCAGCTCTCCCCTTTGGAACCACCCCATTCCCTCCGCCTTCCTCCTGCCACTATGGGGATATTCTCCAACCCACCTTCCCACCCACCCACCCACTCTTGTCTTTCCTCCTTGTCATTCTCCTATACTGGGGGATCTAACACCCTCAGGAACAAGGGCCCCTCCTCCCCATGAAGGATAACAAGACCCTCCTCTGCCGCATTTGTAGCCAGCACCATGGGTCTCTCCATGTGTATTCTTTAGTTGGTGGATCAGTCTCTCGAAGTATCGAAGTATCGGGGGGTCAGGCCAGTTGACACTGTTGCTACCTCCCTGGGGCTGCACACTCCCTCAGCTCCTTCAGTCCTTTCTCCAAGCCCTCCATCTGGGATGTCACACTCAGAACTACTGTTGCTGTGAAGTGACTCTTGGGTATTTCAAACTTTTGGGCTAATAACCTCTTAACAGTGAGTACATACCATGTTCATTCTTTTGTGACTGTGTTACCTCGTTCTAAAAATCTTTATGCCTTCTCTTCCCAATAGATCCTTAAGCCCTAACAAGAGAGGTTCTATAAAGACATCACTTTTAAAGTTGAGTGCTCAAAAAAATTCCTATTTCCTGCAGAGTGTCCTGTTGTGACCCTTAGTATTGAGGACCATCTACAACAAGAAAAATCATTCTTGTTGAGTTTTAGCAGATAGAATCATAGTACAGAAAAATACAGGAATAACAATGAAATTCCAATGAAACTATCTACTGGAAGAAATTTAGTATGAAAGATTTTTTATTATTTTCATCTTTCAAAATAGAATATTGGTTTTGCTTCATCTTGATATCCTATAATTATTTACCTCTAACACATCTCTTCTTTCAGTTAATAGCTGAAGAAAATTATGCCAAAACTCAATAATTATGCATTTACATGAAATTATTGACCTTTATATTCTGCTAATTAGGATAAACTCATGATATATATTTTTTAATTTTTTGATATTTTATTTACATTTCAAATGTTTCCATCTTTCCAGGTCTCTGCTTAGGAACCCACCTATCCCCTGACCTCTCCCCCTGCCTCTATGAGGGTATTCCTCTACCCACCCATCCACACACTCTCATCTACTCTTCTTGGCATTCCCCTATACTAGGGCATCTAACATCCTCAGACCCAAGGGACTATCCTCCCCCTGAAGGCTAACAAGGCCCTCCTCTGCCCCATATGTGGCCAGCACCATGAATCCCTCCATGTGTATTCTTGGTTGGTGATCAGTCTCTAGGAGTATCAGGTGTGAGGCCAGTTGACACTGTTGTTCCCTCCATGGGGCTGCAAACTCCTTCAACTCCTTCATTTCCTTCTCCAACTCCTCCATCTGGGACCTCATGCTCAGCCCAACAGTTGCTGTGAATAGAATCTTGGGTATTCTGAACATTTGGGCCAATATCTACTTATCAGTGAGTACATACCGTGTTCATTCTTTTGTGACTGAGTTGCCTCACTCAGGATGATATTTTCACATTCCAACCACTTGCCTGTAAATTTCATGAAGTCATTCTTTATAATAGCTGAGTAGTATTCCATTGTGTAAATGTACCATCTTTTCTGTATCCATTCCTCTGTTGAGGAACGTATGGGTTGTTTCCAGCTTCTGGCTATCATAAATATGGCTGCTATGAACATAGTAGAGCATGTGTCTTTATTACATGTTGGAGCATCATCTGGGTATATGCCCAGGAGTGGAACAGCTGGGAATTCAGGTAGTATTATGTTCATTTTTGTGAGGGTCCACCAAACTGATTTCCAGAGTAGTTGGAACAGCTTGCAATCCCACCAGTAATGGAGGAGTGTTCCTCTTTCTCCACATCCTTGCCAGCATCTGCTGTCACCTGAGTTTTTGATCTTAGCCATTCTGACTGGTGTGAGGTGGAATCTCAGGGTTGTTTTGATTTGCATTTCCCTAATGACTAAGGATGTTGAACATTTCCTTAGGTGCTTTTCAGCCCTACGAGTCTCCTCAGTTGAGAATTCTCTGATTAGCTCTGTTCCCCATTTTTTGATAGGGTTATTTGGATCTCTGGAGTCTAACTTCTTGAGTTCTTTGTATATATTGGATATTAGCCCTTTATCAGATGTAGGATTGGTAAAGGTCTTTTCCCAATCTGTTGGTTGTCATTTTGTCTTATTTACAGTGTTGTTTGTCTTATAGAAGCTTTGTAATTTCAAGTGGTCCCAGTTGTCGATTCTTGATCTTAGAGCATAAGCCATTGGTGTTCTGTCCAGGAACTTTTCCTCTGTGCCCATATATTTGAGAATTTTCCCCACTTTTTCTTCTATTAGATTCAATATATCTGGTTTTATGTGAAGGTCCTTGATTCACTTGGACTTGAGCTTTGTACAGGGAGAGAGGAATGGATCAATTTGCATTCTTCTGCATTCAGTCTGCCAGTTGAACCAGCACCATTTGTTGAAAATGCTGTCTTTTTTCTACAGGATGGTTTTAGCACCTTTGTCAAAGATCAAATGACTATAATTGTGTGGGTTCATTTCTGGGTCTTCGATTCTGTTCTGTTGATCTACCTGCTTGTCTCTGTACCAATACCATGCAGTTTTTATCACTACTTCTCTGTAGTACAGCTTGAGGTCAGGGAGGTTGATTCCCCAAGAAGTCCTTTCATTGTTGAGAATAGTTTTTGCTATCATGGGTTTTTTGTTATTCCATTTGAATTTGAAAATTGCTCTTTCTAAGTATATGAAGAAATGAGTTGGAATTTTGATGGGGATTGCATTGAATCTGTATATTGCTTTGGACAGGATGGCCATTTTAACTATATTAATCCTGCCGATCCATGATCATGGGAGATCTTTCCATCTTCTGAGGTCTTCTTCAATTACTTTCTTCAGAGACTTGAAGTTCATGTCATACAGATCTTTCACTTGCTTGGTTAGAGTCACACCAAGATACTTTATACAGTTTGTGACAATTGTAAAGGGTGTCATTTCCATAATTTCTTTCTCAGCCTGTTTATCCTTCAAGTATTGGAAGGCTGCTGATTTGTTTGAGTTAGATTTGTATCCTGCCACTTTGCTGAAGTTGTTTATCAGCTGTAGCAGATCTCTGGTGGAGTTTTTTGGGTCACTTAAGTATACAATCATATCATCTGCAAATAGTGATATTTTGATTTCTTCCCTTCCAATTTGTATCCCTTTGACCACCTTTTGTTGTCTGATTGCTCTAGCTAGAGCTTCAAGTACTATACTGAATATATAGGGAGAGAGAGGGCAGCCTTGTCTAGTCTCCAATTTTAGTGAGATTACTTTAAGTTTCTCACCATTTAGTTTGATGTTGGCTACTGATTTGCTGCATATTGCTTTTACTACATTTATGTGTGGGCTCCGAATTCCTTATCTTTCCAAGACTTTTATCTTGAAGGGATGTTGAATTTTATCAAATGTTTTTTCAGCATCTAATGAAATAACCATGAGGTTTTTTCTTTCAATTTTTTATGTAGTGGATTATCTTGATGGATTTCAACATAAAATCCATTGAACCATCCCTGCATCCCTGGGATGAAGCCTACTTGATCTTGGTAAATCATCATTTGGATGTGTTCTTGAATTTGCTTTGTAAGAATTTTGTTGAGTATTTTTGCATCAATATTCATTAGGGAAATTGGTCTGAAGTTTTCTTTCTCTGTTGGGTCTTTGTGAAGTTTTGGTATCAGTGTTAACTGTAGCCTCATAGAATGAAATGTGTTGTGTTCCATCTGTTTCTATTTTGTGGAATAGATTGAAGAGTATTGGTATTAGGTCTTCTTTGAGGTCTGATAGAATTCTGCACTGAACCCATCTGGGTTTGGGCTTTTTTTGGTTGGGAGAATTTTAATGACTGCTTCTATTTCTTTAAGGGTTATGGTACAGTTTATATGGTTTATTTCATCCTGACTTAACTTTGGTATTTGGTATCTGTCTAGAAAATTGTCTTTTTTATCTAGATTTTCCAATTTTGCTGAGTACAGGCTTTTGTAGTAGGATCTGATGATTTTTTGAATTTCCTCCCAATCTGTTGTTTTATCTCCCTTTACATTTCTAATTTTGTTAATTTGGATACTGTCTCTGTGCCCTCTGGTTAGTCTGGTTAAGGATTTATCTACCTCGTTGATTTTCTCAAAGAGTCAGCTCCTGGTTTTGTTGATTCTTTTAATAGTTCACTTTGTTTATACTTGGTTGATTTCAGTTAATAATTGGATTATTTCTTGCCTTCTATGCCTCTTGGGTGTACTAGCTTGTTTTTGTTCTAGAGCTTTCAGGTGTACTCTTAGGCTGCTAGTATATGCTCTCTCCAGTTTCTTTTTGGAGGCACTCAGAGATATGTGTTTTCCTCTTAACAATGCTTTCATTGTGTCCCACAGGTTTTGGTATGTTGTACTTTCATTTTCATTAAATTATAGGAAGTCTTTCATTTCTTTCTTTCTTTCTTCCTTGACTAAATTATCATTGAGTAGAGCATTGTTCAGCTTCCATGTATATGTGGGCTTTCTGTTGTTGTTGTTATTATTGTTGGCATTGAAGACCAGCCTTAATTGGTAGTGATCCGATAGGAGGCATGGGATTATTCCAATCTTCTTATATCTGTTGAGGCTTGTTTTGTTTCTGATTATATGATCAATTTGGGAGAAGGTACCATGCGGTGCTGCGAAGATAGTATATTCTTTTGATTTAGGATGAAATGTTCTATAGATATCTATTAAATCCATTATGTTCATAACATATATTAGATTCACTGTTTCTATGTTTAGTTTGTGTTTCAAAGATCTGTCCAATGCTGAGAGTGTGGTGTTGAAGTCTCCCCCTATTATTGTGTGAGGTGCAATGTGTGCTTTGAGCTTTAGTAAAGTTTCTTTTATGAATGTGGGTATCCTTGCATTTGGAGCATAGATGTTTAGAATTGCGAGTTCTTCTTGGTAGATTTTTCCTTTGATGAGTATGAAGTATCCTTCTTTATATTTTTTGATGTCTTTCGGTTGAACGTTGATTTTATCTGATATTAGAATGGCTACTCCAGCTTTTTTCTTGTGACCATTTGCCTGGAAAAATTTTTTCCAGCCCTTTACTCTGAGGTAGTGTTTGTCTTTAATACGGAGGTGTGTTTCCTGGATGCAGCAAAATGCTGGGCCCTGTTTATGTATCCAGTCTGTTAGTCTATGTCTTTTTATTGGGAAATTGAGTCCATTGATGTTAAGAGATATTATGGAATAGTGATTGTTACCTCCTGTTATTTTCAATGTTATTTTTATGTTTGTGTGGCTATCTCCTTTTGAGTTTGTCGAAAGACTACTTTCTTGCTTTTTCTAGGGTGTAGTTTCCCTCCTTGAGTTGGCGTTTTCCATCTATTATCCTTTGTAGGGTTGGGTTTGTGGAAAGATATTGTGTAAATTTTGTTTTGTCATGGAGTATCTTGGTTTCACCATCTATGGTAATTGTGAGTTTTGCTGGGTATAGTAGCCTGGGCTGGCATTTGTGTTCTCTTAGGGTCTGTATGAGATTTGCCCGGGATCTTCTAGAATTTATAGTCTCTGATGAGAAGTCTGGTGTAATTCTGATTGGTTTGCTCTCATATGTTACTTGCCCTTTTTCCCTTACTGCTTTTACTATTTTTTCCTTGTTTTGTGTATTTGGTTTTTTAACTATAATGTCACAGGATGAAAGTCTTTTCTGGTCCAATCTATTTGGAGTTCTGTAGGCTTCTTGAATGTTTATATTCATCTCTCTTTTTTTTTTTTTTTTTTTTGGTTAGGGAAGTTTTCTGCTATAATTTTGTTGAAGAAATTTACTGGCCCTTTAAGTTGGGAATCTTTACCCTATTCTATGCCTATTACCCTTAAATTTGGTCTTCTCATTGTATCCTGGATTTCCTGCACGTTTTGGGTTAGGAACTTTTTGCATTTTGCATTTTCTTTGACTGTTGTTTCAATGTTTTCTATGGTATCTTTTGCACCTGAGATTCCCTCTTCTATCTCTTTTATTCTGTTGGTGATGCTTGCATGTATGACTCCTGATCTCTTTCCTATGCTTTTTAACTCCAGGGTTGTCTCCCTTTGTGATTTATTTATTGTTTCTATTTCCATTTTTAGTTCCTGGATGCTTTTGTTCATTTCCATTGACAGTTTGATTGAGTTTTCCTGTAATTCGGCCTGTTTGATTGTGTTTTCCTGTAATTTTTTAAGGGATTTTTGTGTTTCATCTTTAAGAGCTTCTAGTTGTTTACCTGTGTTCTCTTGTATTTCTTTAAGGGAGTTATTTATTTCCTTCTTAAACTCTTCTATCATCATCATCATAAGATGTGATTTTAAATCTGAGTCTTGCTTTTCTGGTGTGTTTGGGTAGGGCTTTTGAATTTTTATCTTTTGTTTCCTGCAACCTTTTATTGTTCTTCAGTCTCCTTTTTGTGCCTTCGTTTGATGTCTTCTACTGCTTCTATTTTCTTGCCCTGGTCTGGTTTTGATTACTTAGCTGCTTCATTTACAACTGTCAGAAAGATGGATGCCTTGACTGCATCACTCTGCAACACTCCCTAGCTATTGACACTGGACTTTCTCAGCTTCATGCTTAACTATGCTTGTTCTTTGTTACTGGCTCAGCTCACTTTATGGAAAATATGCAAGATGACTTGACAGGTTAAAAGAGATGGTTCAGCAGTTAAGATCTCCTACTACCCTTGTAGTAGACTGGAATACACTGGAGTTTTATATCCCAGTACTTTTATCATGTGGCTGCCTGTAACTTCAATTTGAGGAGATCTGAATTTTTTCCCCACTATCTGCAAGTATTGAACTATATTCATGTGTACAAACCCATAACTTCCCCCAACATATAAACATAATTTAAATAAATATATATAATACAATATTTAAAATATTAAAAAGGACCTGAAAGAAGTCTTTTATTTGGCCTAAATTCTGTAACATTACGGTCAGGATATAAGAAGATAGTTATTTCTCTTTGCTACCTCACTGAATCAATATAACCTGTTTATATGGGTATTTGAACCACTTGTAGCTTTTCCCATTAGTTGCAACAATAGATATTGATCCTTGTGTTTATACCAATCACAATCATAGATACTAAAGGTATCATTTTGGATCAGTCAAATCCTTTTTTGTTCACACCAAGATCAACAATCTCTCTGATAAGCCTTCAGGGGAAGTACTTTCCTTTTGGTCTGAGACAAAATTATTTCAGTACCACTTAAGAGTTCATAAAAATTGCACTTAACAGTATAGTGTGTCTCTATACAGTTTAGATGCATGACATACATTTAGTTGATTTTATGTTTACAATAGTGATTTTGTGTAATAACTCCATATGAAATCCAGGAACATCTGTGGTTTTTTTTTTTCTTTTGTGGTCAGAGACAATGAGTACTTAAACTGAAGATAATAGGGCCCAGAAAATACCAATCGAATCATTGTCTCACATGGAAATGGTCCAGAGTGGCAGGCAGGGTTAATTTGCAACCAGGAAACATTCTGAAAACATGACTATAATAAAGTATAATAAAGTATAATAAAACTTAACATTCATAATCAGCACAGTGCCTCTCATCTCAATTTTCTGATTTAACATTATGTAAGAAAGCCTAGTGCCGGCCCCAAAATGTTTGCAACATTGGTTCATAAATTGTTATGCAGTTGTTGAGACTTTGTTACCAGAATTGAATCCTACTATTATCTATTGCTTTTGTTAGTCACTCTTTTCAGTTTTCTGGCTCTCCACAATAGTGTTTTGATAATGAATTATTCCCTTAAATAAAAACACATGTCAATTTGTTACATTTAAAAACTATAGTTGGAATCCCTGAGCTAATTAAAACATAAAGGACTGACTTTATTTATAAATAGATAACTGCGGAGTCTTTTCTTTATCCAAGTCTTTTAAATAAACATTTATTTCAGTAACATGGGCAGACACAATAGTTCAGAAAAGAATTAAGATCGGTCTCTTTGTTAATGTTTTAATTTTGTGTTTCATCAGCAACTTTTTTCCACACTGAATTACAGTCAGTCTGTAAAAGTGTCAAGCCTCCTCCAGCAAGCTCTCTATGTGACTACTTGTGAAGAGTTTGGGATGGCAGGGGTGGAACAGCTTTGTTTTCTCCAAGAAAAATAAACAAATCATTGAGAAAAGTCAATCAGTCATTCTTCACAATTTGGAATGCAAGTAATCTCCATTCCCCACATCCAAGGTTTTCTAATTACCTTAGAAACTTTCATGATTACTACTGTGAAACTATTGAGTTCTGAAGCCCAATTAAATAAGTAGTCAAATAAAAATGCAATGTATTTATTTAAATAGAGTGACTTTATTTAATACAACAGTTTATGAAATGTATACAACAGTTATTATAAAATTGAACCCAGTTTACATCATGTTTTTAGTGTGGTCATTTCATCTCATCTTAATGATTAAGGAAATGAAAAATGACGTTACCTGTGGATAAATTCTGTGACAGTGTACATGGTAATACTCAAAACGTGAAAAGTTCTTCTTGTCCAAGAATTATTACACATAGGGATATTAGCCTAACATTTGAGATAATTTACAGTTTCCAATGAAATTGCAATATAATGCTTAATTCTCTCAACACTTAAACAGATTTTATAGGTTATTATCATCTAATACATACTTATGTGTATAAGAAAAAATTATACTTAAGCATGTACTATATAACAGTCCCCTTTATTAATTAATATACTTTTCTTCATAATATTACTTTATAGATAAGGCCAATATGATTCACAGATGTTTACAAGTATGTCTCAGTTTACATGCTTAGGAATTGGTAAAATTCATATTGGAATCTAGATCTGAGCTCTTTTTAGTCTAGAGTCATCAAATGTCTAAACAAATTCATCCAAGTGATTCATGTTTAGTGAGCAGTTAAAATATATTTATGTGAATTTTGATGTCTTCAGTATAAGCAAGAAGAAATTAGTCTAAAAGAGTTTTTGATTTTCAAATCAAACACTAGTGGATTTAAGTATGCCTTCAGACTTCTTTCCTTAGCAATTAATTCTAATTTGGCACTGACCTCTCCATATTTTTATTTAAGCCTGTCTATATGATACCAATACAAGTTTATTCCATGAGAAGCTTCCTTAAGCTGTAATGTTTTAACTTCTAATTGGAGAATGAGTTTTATTTTATTTTTCTTTAACACTGTTTTATTCTTTCCTTGGAAATTTCATACAATGTATTTTTAAAATTAGCTTCCTTCATTTTATTTATTCTGGTGTTTATCTTAATTTATAAAGTATATAACATATGGATATAATACATAACATTTTTATTTTAAAATTTAAATATATTCTTCAGATTTATTATTAACACATCAACAGATAGGAAAAGTCATCTAATTCAACCCAATACATACATTCATAAACATACGCACAACTCTTTCTTCTATGTTACTATAATCTTTACATCTGAATAATTCAACCATAAGGTTAAGCTTAGTTGTTCCAGTAGGATTCCTTAAATCTACAGCTCAAGAGTTAACTAGTAGTACAATATTTGATATCTTTAGATTTATGTATTTTTGTTTTATGTGTGTGGTATATTAGCTTACATGTATGGTACTACACTATCAGCATACCCATGTTCTCATGTCACCTAGAAGAGGAAGATAGATACTAAGAAATTGAATTACAGATACTTGAAAGCAGTGATATGGTTACTTGGAACCAATCTCTGGTACTTTAAGACTAGTCAGTGTTTTTAAACATCAAGCTGTCTAAAACAGTTGCTCTCAACCTTCCTAATACTGAGACCCTTAATAAACTTCTCCATGTTATGGTGACCCCCAACTATAACAACTTTCATTGCTACTTTATAACAGTAATGTTGCAAATGTTATGAATTATAATATAAATATCTGATATGAAGATGGTCTCAGGCAAACCCTATGAAAGGGTTGTTTGGCCCACAGGGAGTCGTGATCCACAGGTTCTAGAATTTAGAGCCTTCAAAATATTTGTTTTATGGAAAATTTGAGAAAAGGAAATGAATGCATTTAATCAAAACATATTTATATATATGTCAAACTCTGAAACAATAAAAAGAAAAAAATATACGTATTTATTTATCTATTTTCTTTATTTTAAGGCAGTTGCTATATAGTCCTTGCTGGACTCAAATTTTATCTTCATGTGTCAACCTGCAATGTGTTTTTGTTGTTGGAATTTGCTCCTATTGTCAGTTTGAATTCATCCTAATGTAGGTAATACTGGTATGATGTAACCAAATTCTTCCATTTGTCTCCAATCCAGTTTCTTTCTGACATACTCTGCAGTTCTTACCATCTAGTTGGAATATCACCAAATGTACAAAGCTTCCGTGAATTTTTTACATCCTTACAGAGACAGAAATTGGAGGTATAAGTATTTCAGCTTGGATTATTTCTTCCTTGAAGAACTACCTCTAGAAGAATAGCTATAAGACCATACATTACATATGCTAAAACACACATCCATATCATTTATTAGAACCTCATGGTAACATGGATGAAGTATCTACTTTGATGTTCAATATGGTGCTTGAATGTTGTTTGCCATTTATTATCTGTGATATCAGAACATTCTTATTTTGTGTTTAGAATTCTGTTTTTGATATATATAAAATGGTTGTATTGGTAATAAATGTCTTAATTTTAATATAAATATTAAAATTTAGGTAGATAAACAGATATATTCTCAATATATAGCTAAGCCTACCTAGATTATTATAAACTGTAAGTGTTTTAAAATATGTTTTTTTGGGCAAGGAATAGTCATGTAGGATTTTAATCCGAGTACTCAGGAAGCAGAGGCAGGTAGATTTCTGTGTGTTCAAGGCTAGCCTGGTTTATATACAAATTTCTAAGACAGCCAGAAAGAAATGCATAATAAAGAAACTCTGTCTCAAAATGTATCTTTTTTCCTTTTCTATTCTTCTATACACAGAGTGGGAGGGAGGGGAGAAACAAAGCACTAAACTGATCCAGAGTGAGGAATGCATTGAAATTTGCTTTTGCCTATAGTGATGGTAAGAGCTGCACTCTCACCTGTTCATTCCCATCTCTCACCACACAGAGTAACCCGAACATCTGGCAGCAGAGGGGACAGAATTATGACCCATGGTTTCACAGCAGAATGCTACTATACAGAAAAGAAACACTGTATAGCCTATTCTGGGTTAATGTCATGCTTTCATGACTCCTATGATTTAATGTACTGAATTAAATAGACATACACTCCTAAAATAACTGGTCTAGTTTCTAGGGGTACTTTTTAGACAACCTATACTTAGAAAATGTTCTACAGGCGTGGGCACATTTGAAGATGAGTTAACAGATAGGATTTTCTGACAACTGCCTCCCGGGAGATGAACATGCCAATCTTCTCATCTCCTTCTTATTAGCCTGATGGTAACAGAGACATTGACCCTTGTGTCTCCAGCTCCTGAAATATTTTCTGAAGTAGAAGAGAAAATAATATTTTAAATAATGCTTTGCCAGCCCTTATTTAGCTGCAAAGTTTCTTTAACAACACACACACACACACACACACACACACACACACACACAGGACTAGAGTTTGGCAGAAAAGTAAAATTTAACGACGGCATATTACTGTGAAAAAAGAAACATACACTTACACTGTCATCAATTAGCATTTCAATAGCATCTCAACAGAATCTTTGAGAGATGAGAGTTGTATGGGAACTGTGACATCAGGAAGAGGCCCTCCGTAATGAAAGTCCTCTAGAGCCTAGCTGATTTCACAACAATGCAAGGTTTTGGCAAGCTTTCATTTTTTTATTACTCATTTGCACCTTTTCTGAGCAGTGATCCAAACAAATAATAGAAGAAGCATCAATGTTATGACTTCTTATTAAACAAACTGGATTGTTTAAGCTGGTTGACTGTTTTGTTTCAGTTTTTATTTTCCTAAATATATGTTGGGGATGATTCTTGGCTTTTTAAAATTTTATAAACTCATTGTTTAATCAACTTAATTTCACTGTTTTTTTAATTAAATTCCATTTTAGAATTCACTGACATTAACTATATCATAACATGTAAGATTTTACTAAGTGTGTGGTTGACAACTATTCTAGATGGTCCAAATAGATCTTTGTATTTCTTTTGTATCAAATAGAAGCTTTAGTTCATATTAAATATCCAAACTACAAAATTTTAATATTATCCTAATTCTTTCATTCACATTTGTTTTCTTCATTAAGTTGTATTTTACCCATTTAATCAAATATAGATTATATAAATATATCCAGCCTTTGAATCACATCAAAGCCTCTAATATCACATATACTCTGTGGGAACTATTTTAGCCCACATTATAGATCTAAATAATAGGTTTTTATTTTGCTTTAAACCATGTAATTAAAGTTATCTGATTTGTATTCCACTAGGATTAATTCATAATATATTATTTATTTTATAGATACAATTTTGTCTCCCTAGCAAAAAATTTAAATGCATTGTAGTACTGTAGATTATGTATTATTTGATTATTCACACATGACACATTAATAAATACCTGCAATAATTAAGCATTGTCAGTACATATGCACACTTTCTATGGTATAATATTAGTTATTACCTAATGGATGCTTATACTTTTCAGGTGTCACTGGCTTTGTCAATCTTTTCACTTACTTGATCTTTGTTAGTTATGCTTTTCTTTCATGAAGCCCAATAAGGATGATATCTTTTTGAACAAACATTAAATAGTTTCCAGGGTCTTTACTATCATTATTCAGAGGAAGCCATGAAATCTCTCACACATAAAGTATACGGGTAAATATGAATTACCAAGAATTAGTAAGCATTAAGGGTTATATTTTCCTCTGCACGATAAGTACTTAAAGAAGTTTAAAATTCTATCACAATAAATAGAAAGTTTTCTTTTACATGAGGAAAAGGAGTAAATTGAAGTTAGCATAAAATGAAACTGGAAACCCAAATGATTTCTTGATACTAAACCATGCTAGGCAAGTGAACAGATTCCCCTGGGAAATGTGTTGGGAACATGTCACTTTCATTTTTCAATGGTATAAAAGCATTCAATAGTATACATAGAAAGAGACAAAGTACCCTGGCAGGAAGATGTGTCCTGAAAGACTCAAAAGGTCCTTTGCATGATGAGTTAGGTTGCTTCCTCTTGCACTGGCAATGTATACTTATTTTATTCCCCTCTTATCTCTCTCATACACACGAAGATCAGAACATATAATATTTTGATGTCTTTTATCTTTCCTTAAGGAAAAATGAGGTATATATTACTTAAAATATAGTTGGTTATACTTACTGATTTTGTGATAAAGAACAGATGATATTCAAGGTCTAGTTTTACAGCATGAATTTTAGTTACAGTGGAAGAAGTGTTCTAAGTTTGTGACATTAACAATTATTGTTATCGTATTGCCTCTGTATTTTCACAGCAATTAATCTGTAGGAAAGTATGCTTAGTAAAAGTGAGAGAGAGGCAGTTGATATTTCTGCTGGAAGAATCAAAATTGCCCCCTGTAAATGAGTTGCAAGGCAAAATGTGGTGAACTATTCATAAAACTGTGATACACATCATGGCATTTATCCTTCTCCCACACTAAAACACCTCTCTGGCTCCATTATAGGAAAAGAAAAAGTCATATAGACGCACATAGACAGATAATAAACTATAATCCAGTATGAAGCAAAGAACTATAGTACACAAAAGCAAATTCCACAATAATTATCATGGGAGATTTTCATAGTGCTTTTTTGTTTCGTCGACAAATGTTGACAATTTAGCTCACTAATCTCTATTTCTAACAATATTAATATGACTCCCCAAGCACGGAGCTCGTATTGAATAATAAGCATTGAGTATTATACAAAGTAATAATAATTAATAAATAAAATATGTGTTTACAGATCAAGTGGGATATTTGACAACTCTCTTTTATAAAGAATGTCCAGAAATAATTTTGGAGAAAAGATAAACAAAAACAAGGCAAGTCAAAAATTGAAAAAAAGTAATAACTTTAAAAGAGAGAAATAAATTGTGCCCCCATGATTTTTAAACCATGTTTGAAATAGTTTCTCATTCCAACTAGTCTGTAGCACAGTTGACTTAGGAAACGTCTTTCCTGTCCAATGGTTACTGTGTCAAAAGCAGTTCCACATTTAGCTTTATAAGAGTATACAGATTTATCCCTTCCCCCTTCCCTGTTGTCTGCCTTCCTCATTCCTTTGCCTAGCAACTGATGACTTCACTAATAGAACTCTGAGTGTGGAATAAAGCAGTTGGTTCCTGCCTTCATTCCAGTTGCCAAACTTCTCTGAGGCAGAAGCAAGGATCACTTCTCCAGACTAGTCGGCTGGTGCTGGTGTTCAGCTGGTTTGTTCTTCCACCTAATGAAAGTAATCTTTATTCTATTTCTACATGGCTTGTACTGAAAATGGGTAAGTATAAAACTGAGTTCAACTCAGTTAAATTTGAAGGCAAAATACCATTTGGGTGTTATTAATGTGTTTACTATGGCAGGGATAAGAGGATCAGAAAGCAAAAGTTAAAAGAACATAATTGTAAATAAGATTACTGATTGTAAGCATATAAAACATTAATTATTGTAAATTTAAGTTTGAAATGAAAGTTACAAAGCCCTAAATATTAGGGCTTAAACATGGGGAAATTGTTGCTCTAATAGATCTTGATATAGGTTAAGAGAAAAGAATGAAGTTTTAATAAATTTTGTTTGGAATATGTGATGAATCGTAAAGAGAAAGGCAGAATGTTTAAAGAGAATGACTAAGCTTCCTTTTATTTCTGTGAAAGAATGCAATGCTGTGTCCCTGTTCCCACTTCCCAGAGACTTCTCATAACATTGCTGCCAGAATCAGAATTCTGAGCTTAGTGGGTTATCGATCTTACAAGGACTTGAAAGAGCTGTTACTTTCTGTCTACTGGGAAGCCAACTAGGTCGTATAGGTATTTTTTACTACCTATGATTGATAAGGAATTAAACAGGCACAGAGGGCAGCCATTATGGGTATTCATGTACTAAAAGGGTCTTCTGAGTGTTTGTGTTGGTGGGGGAGGGGTGTCAGTAGGCTAGGAAAGTATTTACTTGACTACATGGAAGGAAAAACCTGTACTCCTTTATTTCCTATGTCTCCGGAATTCAATCACATGCTAGAAATATTTGCTGGATAATGTATTTGCATTTTATTTGAATTTTCATTTCTATTTTTGCTAGGCTTGCAGGGCATAGCCATTCATCCATAATGGTACCTGTGGACAAAAATGGAAGCAGGGAGTCACACCACAATGTGCAGCTTCGCTGTCTGAGTTCCATGTTGAAGGACGATGAGAATGATACAGATGTCTGGGCCCGCCCTCCTGTCTCCATGAGACCTCCTTTCACTGTGCCAAGAACAGGATCTTGCATTCCTGAAAATCCAAGAGCTCCAAGACACCCTTTTACACTAACACCTGCTATTGAGGAAGAGTCCCTAGCAACAGCAGAAATAAACAACTCAGAGGGCCTGGAAAGCCAGAGCCAGAAGGGACATGATTCTATTAATATGTCCCAGGAAGTCTCTGGAAGCCCTATGGCAGTGATGATCAGAGGCCCAAAAGTTGGTAACAGGGTTCTTGAGAGAAATGGCAATAACTCAAAGCCATATATTCCTGTGCCTAGAGCCCAAGGGTTCTTTCCACCAAGGGGTTCACAGTCACGAGGCCCTCCATATATCCCCACACTTACATCAGGGATAATGATGGAGGTGACTCCTGGAAATGCTAGAATGACAAACAGGGGCAACACTGCTCATGTTTCTTTCCCTCTGGGAAGTCCAAGGCACCCTATGGATACTTGGCAGCAGAGACCTTCTCTCCTTTTGTCACCCAATGTTACAGGCTTACCTTGCTCTACTGCTCATTGCTTTCTGCCTCCTCAAGCTCCAGCGTTCAATCCATTTCCTGTGATGCCTACTGCTTTTGCTTCTCCCCTGGGATTTGGTCCTCCCCTTTTGCCTTATTTTTTTCATTACAACACTGGAGCAGTATACCCTCCTCCATACTTAAACTAGAGAGCTTGCAAAGAGAAAAGAGAGAAAAGGGTTGAGGAAAGAGTTGAAAGTTACTCTTTTTCTTTATATATAACATTTCCTACCCTTTTACATTTTGTTTAGCACTAAGGTGCCTTACATATTTAGAAATCTAATAAAGATTCCACAATTTTAAATGTTCTAGCTTATTTTTTAAACAAAAACCTTAATGTTTCTTGTCTATATTTCAGGAAATTAGTGTAGATATATACTAGTATTTCCTATGTAGCTCACTTGAATCATTGTCATTGTTTGCCCCCGACTGGTGCTGCAGTATGACTGTGGAAAAGGAGCAATTGGGACCTTGTTAGCCAAGTCTAGAGTCTGTAATTTCTACATGCCTAAAGCTAGAATGGTTGCTCAAATTTGGATGAATGCTTTAAGGTAAGTTTCACAGTGACAGGCCAGAATCTACAGAGTGTGAAAAGATGCACACAAAATAGAATGAGTCACATGAGAAAATGTTTCATGATAATATCTAACTCAAATCCTTCTTCCACTCTTCCTGGACAGAGAAAACATTTAATAGTCAGATAAAAGAAAAATCGGGATAAATGATCACAAAATCAGGAAAGTGAGCATGGGAAAGTCGTACTTCAAGGATTCGACTTGAAATAGGATCAGTCATTCACTTTCTTAATTTTGCTAAACATATGGTTTGATACAAAAAATTTTGGAGAGTAACTGAGGAGAACTAGCACAGATTTCTTATCCTTTCTTGGAATAAAGATCATACATTTTTAATTACAAATATAAATATTTTAATTTGAATAATTCAAATATTGCTATGTTTTCTATGACATCTCTATTGTAATGAATACTTGAAAATGTATCAAAGTACATGGATAGTAATGTTGGCAAAGTCAAGTAACACTGATATGAATATTGAATACAGGGTCCAGGGATAGCCACTTTGAACTGTAATTTAATATCTCGTGGTGATCTCCACAATGACTAAACTGGAGATATTTTTGAAGAATACTTAAAATGAACATGTCTCACATGCAGTTCTATATGTAGTATAGTAGGTAGAAACAGACATAAAACTGTTGATCCTTCTTGGAAAGCAAAACTATTAATATATTTTAATAGTATCATTAGGTCTTTTGCTACTGCAATCATTCAAAAAGCACAAGGATTTCTGGGGTTTCTTTTCTCCATTTATTTCATAATATGTTACACTAAGTTTGCAGGCTGCAGTGTAATTGTGTTCAGAAACATCTGCATGGTGCTTGATAGCATTTCTGTGTCTCTCTTTATGTCCTGAAGCTGGCAGACTTCCATTAGACCACTGTGTCCAGGTCAGCAGGAATATTCAGCAAAATGTTTGACAGCTGCTCACTATGAGGTAGCTTAGTTTTAGCATTCCAAACACTTATTGAATTTTCAGGCTTATTGAGCAGGAGACTGGGGCATGCTTATTGTCATACAAATATTTTCAAGCCAGATGTTAAAGTATTTTTTGACAAGAAATCAAGTTGTTTTCTGAAAGCCAGTGCTGTCTCTCCAGAGATTTCCTAAGGAATGTGGTGAATGACAGCAGGCAAGGGTCTCCTTTCCTTCTCAAAGTGAGTACTCTGGATACGTGCTCAAAAGGAGTCTATATACAATTACACCAATCTATGACAAATGTACTATAACAAAAAGCGCCGTAATATAGTCTGTTCTTTTTCAACTCTGTTCCCCATCTCCTAACACACTTTATGTGTTTATTATTTTCTATGCCATTTTTGATCCCTGAATCCATACTAAGCATCAAAGAATAACTATAAGCAAAATGAAACATTGAGGTTATATTTTTGCTTTTGTGTTGTAGGATAAATGTGTTTTCCTTAGTTTATTTAGAGCTAGGTGGCCACATAACATGCTTCAAATACAAAAAGCCTGAGGTTCTGCTCTCACATGCAAGGAAAATAAAAATATTTGTATTTGCTCATGGCATCTATAGAGAATCCTCAGTCACATTATCACAGTGACAAAAATATTTTTCTTCTTTTACATTTTGCTTTATTAATAATTATATTTGTTTACATTTTAAATATTAACCCCATTCCCAGTCTCCCATCCATGAGGCTCCCACCTCCTCCCCTCCACTTTTCCTCTAAGAGGGTGCTCCCCTACCCTCCTATACCCTCCTACCTCATCCCTCTCACATCCCCCTTCTCTGGGGCATCAAGCCTCCACAGGACCAAGCACCTCCCTTCCCACTGATGCCAGATGAGACAATCCTCTGTTACATATGCAGCTGGAGCCATGGGCCAGCCCCTATATATACTCTTTGCTTGGTGGCTTAGTACATGGGTGTTCTGAGAAGTCCAAGAAAAATATTTTTTAAATAGACTCATTAGCTTAAATTGCAATTTCTAAATTATTGATTCATCCTGAGCTAATATTTATCCTATTTCATTATGAAAAATACTCACAATAACATATTTAAGTCTCCTGACCATGTATATTTTCTTTATGTCTTGCACTGTGGTTGAGCTGTTCCTAAATGAAAAAGCAAAAGATAAGTAGCAACAAAGTGGATTTTGTTTCTGATAATAATGTGAATGGGTTAAGTATGTTCTCTTCTAAGTATCAACAGTGTCACAAGAAGATTCATGTTAAATTGATGTTACAATTCTCATCACATTCCTACTTATAAACTATGCCAGTCAAATTTTAATGGTCTATATAGTCTGGGAGATACATGGTAGAAAATAAACTTTGTAATGTCTCTATATATTTTCACTGTTTATAAAATCTATAGTCTAGACAAAACATGTGTACATGTTTCTAATCAAAGCACCGACAAAACCCGCTATTAAGTTTCAAAATTAAAAAAAAAATAATTAAGACTTACACATTTTCTAAACTGGCATGATTTTATAATTACATCTCATTATTCAGAAAATTAACATGAACAGTAAATAAGACATTTTTGGCAGTTTTGCATTTTGTGTCATATAAAAGCCTTCATCCTCAGTGTATGATTTCAATTAGTAAACAAGTAGAGAGTGATTATATAGAGGCCAGAGTTTATTGTCTATCATATAGTACTATAACCATTGTTTTATATTATTATTCCTGAAAGATATTGATTTTCAAATGTTCTAAATGCATATTTAAGCTCATTGATTCTCATTAAGGTTCACTAGCTAAAACACGGAAGAAAGTAAATTATAGGTAAACAGCACTATGTCTTATCATAGTTCCACAGATACTCCAACATATTATTCAACTACTTTATAATAAGCCAGAATTGAAAGTCCTAAAGAGAAAATGACACTACAAAATTGCATTAAATCATTGATTTACATCTCTACTTTTCTATGCTGGTATTCCTTTCTGTTTGTGTTATACAGAGAAGACACAGTGTACCTCAGATTGAACTCAAACTCCTCAAAATTCTTCTCAATGCTGAAGTTACAGGTGTTTGTCACAATAGCCAGTTTCTTCTTTAGTCCATGATAATCAAAAGTATAGTATTATATTATCATATATCATATATCATATTTCATGTTATGTTATATATTATATATTATGCTATATGCTATATGTTATATGTTTTATATCATACAGCATCATGCATAAAACGTAAAGATTTCTCTTCAATGTACTGATTTAATTTACTTTACTTTATATGAAATTAGTGAAAATTCTGAATCTTATAAGAATCTTAGTTTTAAGTTTTTGACAGTATCGCCATGCTGTTTTCTATAAATATTATATTGAATTACAACCCCTTCAACAGTATATACGACTTGTTTCCTTTTTACAACCTTCCTTCAATGCTTACTGCATTTGGTATGTTTCATAATAGTTACTCTTACTTGGATGAAGTGATGCATGATATCTCATTGAGGATTTAATTTTCCTAATATTTAGTGATGCTAAGCACTTGAAATGTGTTAGCAGCATGTGTTTTCTGAAATACCTTTGAGACTACTGGCTATTTTTTACACTGAATTTTTGTACTTGGGATACTGAATTTTTGGAGTCCCTTATAAATTCTAGATAATTTCTACTTGTCATAGGCTTAGTTTTCAAATAGTTTATTTCATACTTCAGATAGTCACTTAACTGATTTTTTTTTTTTTTTTTGTATACTGAAAGTTGGGTTGACCCAATCTTATTTGAAGGCTGAGTATTTAAACTACAGTCCTCTTACCAATTATAAATACTCTATCCACTGAAACATTTTCCCAACATCAGATATGCTGTCATTCTTCATAAATAAAATTAAACCACTGTGAATTTTCAAAGATACTTGAAGACTTAATTACAACTCCCAGAAGGTCAAGGTATCTTTCAATCTTCATCTGAGAAACTTCTATTTGTAGTAAATGAAGATCAACACTGAGATAAGCAACTGACCAATGTGCATTTAATAAGAGACTTCAGAATACTCAGCCCTAAATGGAAATATGTATATATATATATATTATATATATATATATATATATATATATATATATATAATTTTCCCTCACAAGAGAGTACCAAAAGACTGTAAGAGCATGAAGGATACAATGTCTTCTGGGTATAGTAGGGCAACTGCACATATATACTCAACATTGTTTGAGACAGCATGCACAAGACCTGGATGAGGCCAAATTCTACAGTGAAAATGGATTGTTGGGCAATCAGTCTGCCCATTAGCCATGAAGAGTTGTTAACTGCTGGGAAGAGAGATAGTTTATCCTGAGAGAGTAGTCTTAGATACATTGACCAAGCTCCAATATAAGACTACATATCAAAAAATATTGGGCAGAACAAATTATTGATTTTTTAAACCAACTAACAAACACATAATCAAACAAACTGATAAATAAATAAATAAATAAATAAATAAATAAATGGCACTTAGGTTGGAGAGATGACTCTAAAGTTAACTGTTCTTGCTTTTACAAAGGACCCTGGTTTCTTTTGTGTATACCCATATGGTAGCACATAAACCTCTGTACCTCAAGGTTCAGGGTATCTGTAGCTTTCTTCTCAACCTCATGGGTATAGCACACATGTAGTATACTTACATACATTGAGGAAAAATACCCAAACATATAAAAATCAAGCTTACTTTTTGCTTTTCTATTGAAAAAGAGATTCTCATACAAAATGCTCTAATCACAGTCTTCCTTCAATAACTCAGCATAAGTTCTTCACACCTATTTACCTATCCAAATCTACATCATTTCTCTCTCTCTCTCTCTCTCTCTCTCTCTCTCTCTCTCTCATTAGACAAAAAATAAGTAAACAAACAAAATTAAAACAAACAAGTATGAAATAAAAACTAAGCAAACACATAAATACATCTATACATTTTAGTAAATGGGACAAACATAGGAAGGACATAAGAAAGGTGGACATGGAAAGAGCTGGTGGCATGAAGATGATCAAACTATGTTGTATGACACTCTCAACAAAGTGATAAGCATAAAGTAACATTAATTAATAAGCTACGGGCAACCAAAAAATATTTTAAAAAGACTCAGTATCTCAGTTTTTCAAAGAAATTCCAAGTGACATTTAGTTTGGTATAGTTATTTCACTATTGGTTTTTACTAACGGATAAGTATTTTATGGAAGTAAATTCACTTCACTATATTCTCAATGGAGAAAAATACCTTTTCCCAAATAGAATAATATGTGCCCAGCAAATCTATCAATCCCAAAATAAAGGGCTTTGAACATACTACAGTGTTTGGTAATATAATGTTCTGTGAAATATCCATTGGTTACTGGCTTGTTCTAACATTCACATTATAAAAAAACTTTGACATTCATACAATGGTTATTGATGGGCAGTGTTTGTGCATCTAAGAAAAGGAAAAACAGATGGGGAAAGACAGAAGATTAAAAATAGAGAGGGGTGGAGACATTGTCATTTAAGAAGAGATTGACTTCTTTAGAGTAGAAGACAGCTGCAAACTTGAACTGCTGTGGGAAAACAATAAATTTAGATATGGCAGAATGTAAGTTGAAAACTTTATAGCAGTTAGGAAAAATATGTGTCATATAATAAGTGGTTCATGATAGGATAAGGCATATGTGGAAACCACATATTAGACAGGGTAGGGATTAGGTGATTAGAGAAATACTATCCAGCCTTCCTAAAAATGAATGTATCTCAGTTGCTTCATTCCTTCCTATAAACATCATCTCTCCTTAGATAGAAGGCAATCTCATATTCCTTATGTGAAGCTAGTACCACTTTATGGCTGAAGTTTCATTAATCCCCTAAATTGGCCTTGGGAAACAAAGATAACATCATGAAGGTTAGTTTCATTAAATAAGTGGGTGTGTAAGGAATTACATTCAAACAGAATCATTTTCTCTTCAAGTTCATAAATATAACAGGGCTTAAAGAATTCATTTCTTAATTTAAACTGCAGTCTTTTCCCTCTAGTGAGGTCAGTTTATAATTTTTAATTTTCCCTTTCCCTCCTCCCATTATCTCATAACTCTACGAGGTAGTTTCTGACTTTATGCACATTTTCTCAGAGGCAGCATTTGTATGTACTTCAGGTATAGTATTTTTGTTCATTGCATTAATCATCAATGATGTACAATGGATAACTAGTCATGTATAATATACAATAATAGAAGACAATATTTAATGCCCTAGATAAAGATTAATTATTCATAGACAAAAATCTTTATTATTAATAAGTCATATTTTTAGGAAAATGTCAAACATTTATTGTTTCATTTTTATATTATGAGTTGTACTACTTAAAACCTTTAGTTTTCTTTATTTCTCACTCATTCAATTCACCTTGAGCACTGCCTCTCCTCCCTCCTCTCCTCTCAGTCATTCACCACCTTCCCCAGATCCACTGCTACTCTGTTTCCCAGAAAAGAGCAGGCTTCCTGGTGATATCAACTGAACATGGCAGTAGTAAGATGATATAACACTAGGCAGAAACCTTCATATCAAGGCTACCAAGTAGTTGGTCAAGGATCCCAATTACAGATAAAAGAGTCAGAGACACCAAGTTAAACAGCCACAGCATATCTGCAGAAGGCTTATCACAGACCCATGCAGGCTCCCCTATTAGTTGATTCTGTAAGCCAGGTTCTCCTGGTATCCTTGACCCCTCTGGGTCCTACATACCTTCTCCCAGGCTTCTGTGGCATTCTCCAAGCCCTACCTAATTTATCTACAAGATATACTAAAAATCTTCAGAAAAAAAAAAAAACCAAACAGGTTTTAAAACTCTCTTCCAAGTTTGCAAAGTCTATTATTGCTAAGTGCTGCTCTTTTTCACAATCCAACTTCGATACTTTTCCCCATTTCTAAGTTGAGACTGTCATTGTTATAAAAAAAGAAACCTAAGAATATGTCACTTCAAAATATAAAAACTTAGTACATATTCATTAAATGTACATTATTAATTACATAAGGAATGTGGCAATTCTTTTCATATTTCACTTAAAATTGGTACATTTTCTATTTGGCTAATAGTGCAGTCAATGAAGTGCTATCAAAGATTTGTTAGAAAACTAATAAGAAATTATTCATCTTTGGGTCTTAAATTCAGCTAACTAAAGCAACAGAGTTTAATATAGGGTACCCTGAAGCTTGAAAAATTAAAGTCATTTAATGACAGTTCTAGAAAACCTATCTTGTCAAAAATTACGGTTCTAAACTGAGTGTTATAAGAGATTAAATCATAATAGACATTCATAGAAGTGACTAAGTATATATTCTAAATATTCTCATGACTACTTTTATCATTTCTATTAGTCTGGTAAAGCATCAATTTCTTAAAAACTTTTTTTCAAATATTTAATAATATGATGAATATAATATTTGGACTCCAATTGTTTCAAAGTTTTATTACATCATACTTTACATTCTATTACTATGAATAGAGTGATGAAACTTATGTAACAGAAATATTTCCAGAAGTATTAAAAGGTAATATTGAAGATAAGGGAATTTTTTTCATTGACTTCATTATAATAAAATCAGAAGTCATGCTAAAGCACACTAAAATAATAAGATAGTTTCAGTGTGAAAATTTAGAAAGCACTTAAAAGGTGTTTTAGCTATTCTTAATATATTAGTATTGGAATGAGCTCATTTTAAGGCTGCCATTTTTTGATTGAATAAATTATATATAAAGATAACTCACAACAAATAAATTTAAATTGTCAATAACCATGTTAAAGTTTTTAGGGAAAGTTAAAATAAATATGCTTTCTATGTATCCAAGGGGCAAATATTTTCTCATATCATCATTACAAGATTTTTGGGAACAAGGCTGTTATAAATAACAAAACATTTATTGAGAGCATATTACAATATTAAACAAATAATTTCAAATTTAGTTTTATTTCATGTAAGAACAAGAAGGGATCCATGGCTCCAGATACATATGTAACAGAAGGTGTCCTTATCTGACACCAATGAGAGGGGAGGCCATTGTTCTTGTGGAGGTTTGATGCCACAGTGAACACTAGAGCTGTGAGGCAGGAGTGGGTGAGTGTGTGGAAGAGCACCCTCATAGAAGTAAGGGGAGGGAGAGAAGGCAGATGGGATAGGGGTTTGTGGAGGGGTAACCGGGAAGGGGAATATCATTTAAAATGTAAATGAACAAAATGATTAATAAAACCACAGAAATAAAACATGCAAATATCATAGAAAATTTAAAAAAAGAAAAGGATTTCTTTTGTTGGAGATTAGCCTGGATAGATATTAGTGGTAATGGGCAAGGTTTTACCTACAATATGTTAAAAGTAGCTTAAACTATGCCAGTTAAAGAAGAAAAAACTACAAGTAGATTTTCCAAACCAGGAAATGTCTACTTAAAATTTGAGTTTATTAAAATGGTCATCAGAGCAATAATAGACACTACAATTTTGAAAATGAAAACTCATTTGTATTTTACTTATTTATTTAAATGTGACGAGTAACTTTATTCAGAAGCAAAGTGAACGTACATACCAGCTACCAAAAAGGACTCCTTACTCAAGGATGTCTCTTATTGTCTGAGTCTTCCTTCTGTGGAGTCCAAAAGAAGGAGGACTTGATTACTAAGGGGAGGTGTGAGTAGTTGTCTTTTTTTTAATAATTAGCTTGGATTATGAAAGTTTTACTTTATTATGCATGTTGTTTCACATGATGCATGTTATGTCAAAGCTTATACCTGCATAGTTATGTATAGGCATATGAGGAATAAATAGGAGTTTCCTTCTAAAAGTTCACTCAGAGGGTACAGTTTCCCTTACTGTGTATGCTTCGAAAGACAGTTTAAGCAGGATTTCCCCCTTGTTTCTCAGCCCGATATGTTTCAGGATTTGTTTAAAAAGAAAGTGGGGCGTCAGCATAGGATTGATTGTCCATGAGGTTCTTCTCCCCACATTGCTTTTAGTGGAGTATACACAGTATTTCATGCAGGCCAGTTTTGCATGTAGCCACATGTACTGTTAAGAAAGGGAAGTGTGTGTAGTTCACAGGAAGCATCCATGGATGCTAAATGTTCCCTGCTTCTGCCTGCCAGAACCACTGAGTAGAACCTTTCCCAGATGTATCACATCCTTAGATATTCTTTCTCAGCATCAGAGGAAGTGTCTATACTGTCTCATATGAAGGGTCTCTTCACCTCCCTTAGAAGTTCATTAATTGCTGCCTGTCATTAACCTTTATGTTAACATTTTTCAGTGAATATTATTAGTGTTTCTGCTATCTGACAGGAAGCTCCCTGGCATAGAACTCCAAATGGTTATTTTTTTCTCTCTATCTACCTACTCATGAATTGCTTTTATTTGCTTGTTTATTATCTTGTAGAAAAACTAATTTTCATACAATAATTCAGATTATGGTTTCTCCTCCAACAGCTCCAGCTGTCAAAAACTACAATGTTAAGAATGAAAACACACATGCACTTTAGATAAAAGAAAAACAACAGTTTAAAACAAAATAACAAAGTTCTTCAGTTTTCTTTTGTTAATGCTTGTATTTATTATTTATTTTTTAATTAATATGCTTTTGTAATGGAAATTAAGAGCAGATAAAATATAATTTGTAACATATCTTTGAAGTTTTATTTCAATTATTTAAAATAGAAAATATATGACATAATAGAAAATGGTACTATAATTTATGCTCATAATTATGGCTAAATTAGCACCTAGAAAAAGAAAATGAATAGAGAAAAATAAGGTACATTCAGAATAGTTACAGTAATCTCCATTAAGGGATTTAATTGGAGCTATGGAGTAACATATCATTGCAACATTTTATTTCTTGGCCTTTAGCAAAATGAGTCCATATGTGAGTGGTGTTACTCAAGGCTTGATATTTGGATGCACACTTCCTTTCACAAGACATTAATAATAAATCAGTTGGACATGGACAAGGCAGGCTAGGAATCAGGAGGCCTAGTCCAAAAAAAAAGAAAAGAAAAGAAAAGAAAAGAAAAGAAAAGGAAAGGAAAGGAAAGGAAAGAAAAAAGAGAAGAAAAGAAATCCGTCTTCTGCCACAGTTTTAGTTATGCAAAAGGTCAAACACAAATAGGTCAGCTGAAGCAGCATGGTGTAGCTCAGTTTTAAATCTTTAAATATACAGTTCCTTTTCAACTTCACATGTCTCATTTTTCCATTGAACTATAATGGTCCCAGTTTTAGTATTTGTAGCTGAGACCAGCATAAGTTAGTTATGGCCAGAAAAATGTCAGAGGCATATATAAATGAATCATGTTTGTAATACTGAAAGGAAAAGGGTCCTCAAAATATCACAATAGATAGTTCAATATCTTCCATCTTGTGTTGTTTTTTGTTAATTGTAAGTAATTGGAAAACAGGATTAACATAAGAAAGGATGACATGAGTGTTTTAAAACTACGTATAACATAACAGGTTGCAAAACTCTTATAATATTACTTCTCTAACTTATTATTACAAAGCTTATTCTTAAATTTACTCTCAAGAACAGATCAACAAATTGTTTGTTGTGCAATTTGCACTCTGTACAAGGATGTCTAGTCAAAAATGTACAAATTAGAATAGAAAGTCTAGCTATATTATGTGTCGTTCGCAGCACATCAGAGGATGAAAAATCTTTTTCTAAGTTGTCTGTTCCAAGGAGAATTTTTATCTAATTTATCCACAGAAGCAGTAAATACTAATTGTGGACCAGGTTAACAACCAATGGTTCCCAACACCTTCATATTTTATAAGATGAGAATGTTCTTAAATAGCATGATCCCAGTTTAAAGAAACCACATTTTCAACGTTGACTGAATGTAAAAATAATTACCATTTAACATGCCCAGCAAATGATGAAAGAGCAGCAGTCTCTCAACAGTAAATTACTGGCTAGAAAGCTACCATTGGACATGAAAAGTGAATTCATATGAAAAAGTAAATTAAAAAAATTACTGACAAGAAAAAAGTTGCTTTAAAAACATTTCTACAAAGGAAAAATTCCCCGAAACTTCACTTATACACTTTGTAATGAACATTTCTAATGGGTAAAATATAAAATCATGGCTAGAATTTATAAATCCAAGTACCAAGGGAACATTTCAAATATACTGGGGTTATGATTTGACTGCACTACTCAAATATTAAAAACAATAAGAGAAATTCATGATAAATATGTATTATAGTAAGTTTACAAATATAGTATAAATAATATTCACTATAGAACCTACCATTAACAGAATGATGACTAACAGATATAAATATATTGACACATTTTGCAGGGACAGAATAATTTTGCCTTCCAACTACTTTTGATCTAATTTGGGTTTTATTTTATTTGCTTTTCTTCTTTAATTTTAGTAGTGGCATAAAACTGATGAATATTATAAAATTTCTATATACAACTCAGGTGTATCCACATTTCTTATGAAGAAAAATATTTAAATGTTTCTTAAAGAACATCATTTAGCTTTAGCTGTGAAAGGAAATGATGCATAATTACAAATTTTTGTGACATTATCAGACTTGTTAGCACATCACGCTTTAATATTTTCATTAGTCTTCTAAAACAGATAAAATCATCAAAAACCATAATTTCTTTGTGGAAGAGTTGTAGTTCTAAATCCAGAGAATATAAACCTTAATCATCATATTCTACACACACATACACACACACACACACACACACATACACACACACACACACACACATATATATATATATATACATACACACACACATCATGGTAACCTTTTGTGTAAATGAACCACATTTTCTGTATCCACTCTTTAGTTGAGGGACATCTGGGTTGCTTCCAGTTTCTGGCTGTTATAAATACAGTTGCTATGAACATAGTGGAGCACGAGTCCTTGTGGTACATTGGAACATCTTTTGGGTATATGCCCTTAGTACAGATGTGTCTTGAGGTACAGTAATTCCCAATTATCTGAAAAAACTATCAAATTGATTTCTAAAGTGGTTGTACAAATTTACACACCCACCAACAGTGGGAGAGTGTTCTTCTTGCTCCATATCCTTGTCAACATCTGCTGTCACCTGAGATTTTGATCTTAGAAACTCTGACAATTCAAAGAGGGATTCTCAGAGTCATTTTGATGTGTATTACCTTGATGACTAAGGGCACTGAACATTTATTTAAGTGCTTCTTGGCCGTTCGTGAGTCTTCTGTTGAGAATTTTTTGTTTAGCTCTGTACACCATTTTTAAATTATGTTATTTAGATTGTTGGAGTCTAACTTCTTGAATTCTTTATATATTTTGGATATTAACCTTCTCTTGTATATAAAGTTGGTGAAGATCTTTTCACATTCTGTAGGCTGCAATTCTGTCCAATCGATGGTGTCCTTTGCTTTACAGAAGCTTTTGAGTTTCATGAGATCCCAATTATTGATTATTGATCTTAATTCTTGAGTTGCTGCTGCTCTGTGTAGGAAGTTGTTTCCTGCACTTAACAAAAACAATCTACAGATTCAATGCAATCCCCATCAAATTCCAACACAATTCTGTACAGAACTTGAAAGAACAATTCTCAACTTCATATGGAAAAACAAACAAAAACCACTCAGGGTAGTTAAAACAATTCTGTACAATAAAAGAACTTCTGGAAGTATCACCATCTCTGATTTCAAGCTGTACTACAAAGCAATGGTAATCAAAACCTTATGATATTGGTATAAAACCAGAAAGGCAATCAATGAAATAGAACAGAAGACACAGAACACTTGATTTTTGACAAAAAGAAGCAAAAAACATACAATGGAAAAAAGACAGCATCTTCAACAAAAGGTCCTGGTCTAACTGGATGTCTGTTTGTAGAAAAATGCAAATAGATCCATATTTATCACTCTGCACCAAACTGAAGTCCAAGTGGATCGAACATCTCAATGTAAAACCAGATATATTAAATCAGATAGAACAGAAAGTGGTGAATAGCCTTGAATTCATTGCAGGTATTTAAAAATCAGTTTTAAGTGTATTTGAAGAAAAAATGGAAGGTGGTAAATGATAAAATTGTATTTTCATTATAATACATTATGTGAGTCTGTTTATATTGAAGCCAGATCACTACATGATGCTTGAATAAAATTATTTGAAAATTTAGATTTGAACATTTAAAAACAGAATCTCCTGCAGAGTAAAAGAGATAACATAAAGATAAAGGAGTGCACTTCTTTTTTAAAAAAATATAAATCACTTCATATTTTTATTTTCCTCTACGATGTTATTAAACAATAAAAATATAATCGTTTGGGGCTGAAGAAATGGCTTAAGAGCATTGGCTACTCTTACAGAGTTCGTGAGTTCAATTCCTAGCAACCATATTGTGGCTAACAACAATCTGTAATTGGATCCAATGACCTCTTCTGGTGTGTCAGTGACAGTGTGCTCATATACATAAATAAGTCTTTAAAAAACTTATGTTTTATGGCACAAATATGTAATGCCAGCACTCAGGAGGCAGAGGCAAGCACATCTCTGAGTTTGAGTCCAGCCTGGTCTACAGAACAAGTTCCAGGACAGGTAGGGATGCACAGAGACAGCCTGTCACATAGAACAAACAAACAAACAAACCAGAACAAAAGAGAACAAACAAACCAAAAACCAACCTGGGGATCCATTCTATATACAGTCACCAAACACAGACACTATTGTGGATGCCAAGAAGTGCTTGCTGAAAGGAGCCTGATATAGCTGTCTCTTGAGAGGCTCTGCCAAAGCCTGACAAATACAGAGGGGGATGCTTACAGCCAACCAATCAACTGAACACTGGGTCCCCAATGGAGGAGTTAGAGGAAGGACTGAAAGGGCTGAAGAGGTTTGCAATTCCATAGGTAGAACAACAATATCAACCAACCAGACCACCCAGAGCTCCCAGGGACTAAACCAATCATGGAGTACACATGGAGGGACCCATGGCTCCAGCCGCACATGTAGCAGAGAATGGCCTTGTTGGGCATCAATGGGGAGAGCAGTCTTGGTTCTATGAAGGATTAATGCCCCAGTGTAGGGGAATGCAAAGGCATGGAGGCCAGAGTGGGTGGTGGGTGGGGGAACATCCTAATAGAAACAGGGGGAGGGGGGATGAGATAGGGGGGTTCAGGGAGGGGGACCAGGAAAGAGGATAACATTTGACATGTAAATAAAGAAAATACCCAATAAAAAAGCCCAACATACTCAAAAATACTCAGAAACATCATGATATCTTTCCCTACTAATTTAGAAACAAAGTAATTCATAGTAAAGAAAAATTCTAGTAATGCAACATCAAGAAAATGACAATGTTCTAGTATAATTGTAGTTCATTTTTCTCTCTCTTTGTTAGTATTTACCATAACAAGGTGCTGTTGGTATAGGCACCTTATATGGATTAACAATTAATCTTTGTAAAATCTTCAGAAGAAATAATATATCATACAGATAAGAAAATTAAATAAAAGAGAAATTGTTATATGTAACCAATGTCACACACTTAATGAGTGTTAAAGCTGAATTCCTACATAGTTTGTCTAGCACCAGTCAGTTCTATAGTGAAGCTGTTATTATTTCATAAAGTAGTTATAAACTTCATAGAAGAAATCAAGTCAATGACATATAAAAATAATAAAGAAATAATTCATAATTATATACAAGGAACATAGTGTTTATGACATAAAGCACACTATGCATTTTGAGGCCTTTTCACTTGAGACAATGGCAAACAGGAATTGTTTAAAGAAAGAACATTTTCATTGTCTGATCTGCAGAGAATTATTCCCTATATGATCCATGAGAATTTTCTTTCACTACTTGTGAGTCATATTTGGCTGTCTTTGCAAGCACATGGAGGCTATGCATGTTTATAATAACTAATTTACAAGAAAATCTGTTTCTAACTTTTACATAGTGTTTTCATGAATTTACTGTATTTATCAGTATAATTAATGTGGTCAATAGGATACTACTTTCTCAAGAAGATCCCTCAGATGATTCCTGGTTGAAAGGGTTTTTTGTTTTGTTTTGTTGTTTTAGTTTTTGGTTTTAGTGAATGCTAGGAACAAGGATTTTTATTAATGCTTTCATTATGTACTGGATAAGAGTTAAAATTTTAGAGTTAGAATCATCTGGGATCAAGTTTTACCTCACTAAAATAGTAAGTATGCGAACTCTGACCAGTTTCTGGTTCTCAGTTTTATGATTGAGGGGATTTTTTTTTTTTTTAAAAAAGACAATTAGTAATGTAACACACTTTAAATACATAGACAATTTTCTAGAGGCATGACAGGTACTTATTAAGAACATGTAAATGCTGTGGTATCCACTTAAGTCCAACATAACACAAATACCAGGTACATGCAGATGACAAAAATATTATAATCAAGCCACTAGTGATTGTTCAGGGCCATAGATTAGACTTTAGAGTTGAACTATGTTCCTGAAAAAAAATTGCACAGTACGTTGAAAAGATGAGACACAAAGCAATCGGGAGAGGGGTGGGATGTAGCAGTCCAATCATATTTTGACATAAGGGGTTAAGCAAGAGAGTTTTCACCAATCAGGTTAGGAATAGGTTCTTAGGCCTGGGAGCATGAACTTAGTTTGACCTTGCCAGCAAGATGGAGAAGTTGTTCTTGAGATGTCTGGACTCAGACGACTGTTCCCTTTCCAGTTGTCCCTGATATATCTGGACTCAGACAACTGTTTCCTTATAATAGAAGGTGTTCAGCTATTGGGAAGTCCCCAGTTCCCCTAGGGCCTGGGACTTTGAATTTAGTTTCTCTCTATGATTAAATGGTGTCTGAAAATGAAATGGGAGTACTTAGAATAATTTTATTTTACATGTTTCCAACAATAAATTGTATTCTATTGATTTTTCTGGGACTTTTTTTGACATTCACTAACATTTTTGCAGTCATGTTTACACATGTAATTCTAGTTCATTTATTTCAGCTGTCTTTTTGATAATAAATTTTACAGAAATATATTTTAACACTATATATATATATATATATATATTATAACCATTTATTAAAAATGAAAGAAAGCAATGGTTTATGAGAACTTAGCACAGCCATTTCACTAAGCCAGTAAAATTCCTTTCTGTTGCTGTTTTATTTATTTTCTTTAGTGGAAATAGTTCCCCTTTTCACACAATATATCCTAATAATGGTTCACCCTCCCTCTACTCCTCCCAATTTTCTACCACCCACCTCCTACTTCCGCTCCCATCCAAACCTACTACTTTTCTGTTTTATTAGAAAACAAATGAGCACTTTTGTTTTCGTTGTTTAAGTTTTTGTACTGGGGGGGTGTGCTGTTTTGTTTTCTTGGTTTGTGAAAATTATGCTGTTGTATTGTGACATTTTTTAAGAGACAGAATTAAGGTAAGGTGGATAGGAAGGGGGAGAGGATCTGTCTAGAAAGACTTGTGGGAGGAAAGAATATGATCAAAATGTATTGAAATTTAAAAATTGTTTTAAATAATAAAATCATATTAAAACAGAGAAAAGAAACAGGCTCTTAAGGAATAATGAAATAATAAGATAAAATTCTATGAGTCAGAGGATGGAAGACACCATGAGAACAAGGCCCATCAAATCAAGTAAGCAGAACTCACATGGGCTCACAGAGACTGAAGGAGGAAGTACATGGCCTGTATGTGTCTGTACCAGGTTTATAGGTTTTGTGGGACTAATGATGGAAGCATGTATGTCCATCACTCTTTTGTCTGCTTTTAGCATTCTTTTCTCCTGTTGGGTTGCCTTGTCCAGCCTGAATATGAGGGTTTTTGCAAGGTCTTATTGTATGTTGTTCTGTCCTGTTTGGTTTTTGTCGCTTAGAGGCCTATTTCCTCCCATCTGAAGGAAAATGGACAGGAGTGGATCTGGAGGAGGAGTGGTTGAGAGGACTGGAGAACGTAGAATCTGTGATGGGAATGTATTATATGAAAAAAGAGTCTAATTTTAAATTTAACAAATGAAATATATATATATTTGCATACAAAATCAAATATATAAAATATTTGAATATACAAAACCAAAAATAATGTAAGACACAACTAACACATCAGAATTGGACAAAATTTAAGTAGCAAATAGAGCTGCAAATTGGTTAATTCATGAGCATTTAATTCGTTCATTTTATTTATTTTTCATTTGTTTTGTTTTATTTCTAGACAGGGTTTCTCTGTTTAACCCTAACTGTCCTGGAACTAGCTTTGTAGACCAGGCTGGTCTTAGAGACCTAGTTGCCTCTGCCTCCAGAGTAATGAGTCTTAAGCACTGGCACTGCCACTGCCAACTAGCACTTTTTCTATACTGAAACTTAGTTCAAGTTTTAATTCATTTTCAGAGACATTTGTGAAGTGAATTACTTCTTATTGTACCTTTAAGCCTTGATGGATTGTTTTAATTGTTTAAATTTGTAGTAGATCAGAACCAATAGACAGTGCTCAGATTTATATGGTATTTTGACAAGCTAATAATCATAATGTAACTTTTAAAAAACGCAGATATCTTTGGTCATATAATATATTCTTTTTCATCTTAAATGAAGTAAAAAATAATTTAACATAATCAAGTAGGACAATGGGCATTTAATATATCCTTAAACAATTTATTATATTGAGTTTATAAATAGCATTATGATTATTTCCCAAAAGTGAATATATGCATTATAAATATCTTAAAATCCACTATAGTGTTTAACCACCATATATGCAAATATTAGAGACTTGCCCCTCCATGAGATTCTATTTGCTTTGTTCTCTCTTCATATAAACAGTTTTGAGTACAACACATGTTCCCAAGTGTCAGTCTATATGACAGCTGAAATGGGGATCTAATTTCCAGTGTCTACTTTTCTTCCCTCGGGTGTAAATTACACTGTGCTATTCACTGCATGTGTTAGCTCCTGTTCTGGTTACAGAATTAACACCTCCAGATACTCCTATCATTACTGAGCTTTTTTCCCTTGGCCCCAGTTTTGCACTCCTCCCCCTTCAGCCAGTCTGTTGGAAAATATTGACCTCATTGAATAAAAATCTTTCTTTAGTTAGGAGAAATAATTTGGAATTGATTCAATTTAGGCTGCTTCCTGAAGCTTTCCAGAAAGTTTCCACATTTTGTTTGTGGTTTTATTCAGAAATTAGCTTTGATCGACAAAACACAACTTTCTTTGTTTTTAATTATTTTACTGAAAATAGGATTTTTACATATAAAATATCCTGATTATGGTTTCCTGTGCTCCTACCACTCCCATTTCCTCCCTTTATTTAAAGAGTTTAGACTTACTAAGCATTTCTTAAAAAAGAACGCTCCATAAGACTAAACCCTTTCCTGTGAATATTTGTGTCATTGTTGTCTTTGTCTTCAGACTAATAACAGTAAATAAAAAGAGTTAGGAAAAGTAATCACTTTAGCTATAAAATGACATTATCAACAATCCTAGTATATACCCATGCCAGATTAAAACAGCAGCAATAATAAAAGACATATAATTCTTTCAAGTATTGTTCAGAAAAAGATTACTACAAGGATTAATTTTTATTAAAAAATAATTACAGTTTGCTCTTGACTATGTTCATAATTTATTTTTCTGATATATGCATTATAGACTACTCATATTTGTAGATAGCTCTGATTGTATACTTAAAGATATATATCGAATATTCTAAATATTATTAAGTTCAAATTATTTTACAATTTCAAATTTTAATCTTAGGAAACGGCATCATTTATGCTGCACACACTAATATTTAAGGACATTGAGAATACTAGAGCTATATTGACTTAATTATATCTAGCACATTTGACTTGCATGTAGTAAGAAAGCTTGATTTGTATTTATAATGATCTTTGAGATGTGTGAAGCTCTGAATTGTAAGCCCTGAAATCATACATACAATTAGCATTAGACAGACAAAGTTTTATTTGTGTATTTAGGAAGATATATATGTATAAATACATGTCTGTCTGTCTCTCTGTTTGCATGTAGATGACTATTAATAAAACATCAATGAATTTGAGTGGTTGCAAGGAGGAGTATTGGGAGTTTTGAAAGAAAGAATGAGGAGAAAATGATGAAATTACACTGTGATCTCCAAACTTAAAAGAAATCACTAGAAAAAAATATTTGAAATTTGAAGAAACTTGTTTTGTTGTAAGGAAGATAGTCACACACACACACACACACACACACACACACACACACACACATATAAATATAAATTACTCTTTCAGTGTTGAGTTTTATACCAAGGCCTTTATGCATACTAAACAACACCCTACCAATAAAATATTTTCCACTGTCCTTGAAAATAACATGTACTCTACATTTATTGTGTCTATGTCCTCTATAAGTGTGTTACATTGTAATAATAGCTCAGATCTTATTCAATTTCATATAGTTATTGTCCAAGTTACTTATTGTATTGTTGAGAACAATAGTTAAAATGTTTTCCTATGATGACAGGCTTCCTATGTCCCTCTGTACTTCTATCAGTTTTTCTGTTCTGTTCTTGTAATTCCTTATTACTTACATAGAAATATTCAACTATTTTAACTTTTTGGTATCCAGAACTTTTTATATACATATCAACTGGAGTTAATATATAATGTGTCTAATATTATAATAAGAGCACTAAATTTGAATAGAGTATGTGCTTGGGGTGTTATTATTATATTCAGTTTTATTCCTCAGATTTTGAAATGACAGCATTAAATTTTAAAGTGAATTTAACCATGTTTCTTTTCTCTGTCATGGCTATCACTTTTTAATTTAATGTAGTCATTGCTTTATTTTGGCTTCTATAGCTCAGCTTATACTTTTTTTCTCTAACATTCATTTTATATGTCTTTTACCTCCCCCATTTGCTACTTTTTTCTACTACTTCACTTTGTTTCTCTATATTGCAATGCTTATACTCTTTTCCTATTAGTTTCAGGGCTCAGATTCTGTCTTTTAAAATAACAGTAACATGTTTATATCCCAAGCACTTGGATCAAATTTACCCTCAACTCTCTTTTGCTTCTACTGATCTCTTCAACTAGCCAGGACCACTCACTTGCTTTCATTTTCCCTTTCTTCTTTATTATTTTTTCTTGTTTTCATACTTTTCAACATCATGAAGGTAGTCACAACTGCTGTGAGTTCATAACTGCAATGTACATGCTAACATTGTCATATCCAGGTGACAGCTTCCTACCATACTCCTCCATATTCTTTAACTTACATAGTCATTGCACTCTTTCCTCTGTTCCATTGCTTGGGGTTTGGAGAAGGTGATATAGCTGTATTGTGAGGGGACAAGTATGGAAGCACTCACTTATTCTCCACTTGAACCATTTATGAATTACTGCTTTAACCATCACACACTGTCAAATAAAATTCTTTGTCTAAAGACAGTTATTGCATGAATCTGAGTATAAACATCGATATTTAGGACATTTAGCTACATGGAATTTCACAGAATCTTTCCTTAACTCTTAGTACCCTACTATCGTTCCATATATTGTTTTTGTTGTTTCTTAACAACCATATGTAGAAATGTATATATGAAGATATATACATTTCTAAGACCAAAATATTACATATTCACGAAACCATTGCAGTTTGCATTTCATTTTTATAGCTGAACAAAATGTTGAAGTTCAGTAGGAGATTGATGAACATATACACAATGCCTTCTATAGTGTACTGATCCTCTAGATCCCACTTACAGTTTGAGACTCACCAGCCTCTAGATTAAGACAACCTTCATCAGAAACTCCCCAAGATGAAAGGTTAGTGGCTAAGTGGTGACAGAATACCCAAGCTTTTGTAGTTTTAAGTAACTAGAATATACAGCATACTTCCCTACTAGATAAGAACAGTGTCTTTTAATCTCTCTTATCATAGAAGAGGGAACATAGATAAAGTTTAATTGTTGAGTTTTTATAAATATCTTAATGTCTTAGAAAACAAAAAAACAAAAAAACCTTTTAAACTTCTCCTCTGTCTTACTAATGTACATTTTTGTTGTTTATTATAACCATCCTTTTTATACATTTTAAGGTTTCATGTATTTGACACTACATCTCCTTAATCTTTTGGCTTTCAATATACACATTAAACATGGTGATTGATATAATTAATCTATTCTAGATATTTATCAACTGCTATCCTATTTTATCTCTCTATGTTATTCTTTCTTTTCTTGGAATAAAATGAATTGAACCTATATAGCACAAGTTTTATGTTTTCATTACCTTATTCCTATGTTTCTTATTTTCTTTGCAGTATTCATCATCTTTTTAGTGAATATTTCAGTTGGTATAGTTTGTTATTAGCTATTTCTCAGTTTGTATTTTCTCTGTTTATACATATTGATTCTACTATCATATCTGTGCAATATTGAAGTTTCTTAAGTATAAAAATAATTATAATATAGATTTAGATTTCTGGTAGTCATCATCTCAAGTCATCATCTCATATTTATGAATGCTTATAACTACAATATTGACAAAGTAAGCTTGTTGCCTTTGAGCTCATTCAGTGGAATATTGGCTAGAATGTGTATGACTTATCTACTTCTAGTGCCCTTAGAACTACATTATGAGACTTGGTTGATGATGACACTACACAGTTTGGGTTACAGAACATTGACAAATTAATCTGGAAATGAGTTAGAAGTTAATTCCCTGCTGGCTAGGTTTCACAATATCCAAAGTTGCTAAGCAATCTGTTGAAGCAAAAATCATTAATAGATTGAGAGTTCATATATACTAAGGTAGAACTGACAACTGTTGCTAAATGGATGGAGACCAAACTTGCCTTCTTAATACTTATTGTTTATGCCCATACATCAGTACTATTCTCATCAGAAAAACTGCATTTGCAGTGAACCACGATTATTGTAAAGACTCTCAATTGGTCAAAATGTAGAGAATAAGTAAGTGTGGCATGCTCATTCCTAAGCAAAATAAATATCAGTCAGTCAAAGACTCAATGCTTGTTCCAAAAGATGAAATAAAAATAATTCAGCAATCAGAGTTTGGGTAGAAATTATAAATGAATTTTATATTCTAGCTACTTTATGTTAATGAAATAAAAACCTGCTATTTTATTTGACAAGCTCTAAGCCTGGATTGGGAAATTTTTGAGCTATTCTAACTCATGCCCAATCTGCAAACCTGGTGTTCTTTCTTAAAGTCTTTTCCAGATTATTTTTGCTCCACCAGCCTGTCCTCAGGGTCTCTTTCTTCTCTCCACCTACTTATAATCCATCCAGTCTCATGGTGGCCTCCTCCTCTCTCAGTTTCATTTTGCCTTCTTCTCTTTCTCTTGTCTTATTCCTTACATGCATCCTCTAGCCCAGTAACTGAAACCCAACCTGAACCTCTCCCCAATAATTGGCTGTCAGCGAAATTTATTTAACCTGCCCACAAATAAGATAAGCAAAGTTTACATACCATCATTTAGTATGTGTGAGAATCTGCTTGTGGTGATTTGAATATGCTTAGCCCATAGAGAATGGCAATGTTGAGAGGTGTGGCCTTGCTGAAGTATGTCACTGTGGGGGTGGAATTTGAAACCCTGCTCTTAGACATGTAAGAGCCAGTCTTCTCCTTTTTTACTTTCAGAATAACATGTAGAACTCACAGTTCCTCTAGCATCATGTCTGGCTAGAAGGAACAACCTTCATGATAATGGATTGAACCTCTGAATTTCTAAGCTAGTCCCAATTAAATGTTGTCCTTTACAAGAGTTGTCTTGGAGACCCTAAAATGTTATAAATGCCAGAGCCATGGAATATCTGCCAAAGAAAGCTGCTAACAAGGAGTGAAACAAGCCTGGGAGAAAGCAGTTTGTTGCAGTCAACAACTTTGAAAGGAGTTGGAGATCTGAAGGTCACGTTAACATCCTTAGTTACTTAGATACTTAGTTTGGAGTTTGCCCAGATGGTGTTTGGTCTTGTTTTGTTCAGAACCTTCTCACTATGATATTTGGACTGCTTGTTTATTTTAACTTTATAGAGAATTACAGGTAAGTGATTGAATGAATATCAGAGAAGTCTTTAAACTTTTTGACTTTTAACATTTTTGAAACTGCTATAGACTCTGGGTACTTTTGAAATCGTGCTAAATGTATTTTACATTATGTTATGTTTAGGTATGACCTCCATAGACTACTGTGTTTGAACAAGCCTAGGAGGACCAGGGAGTGTAATGTGGTCATGCTCATGTAAACAGGAAAAATTAAATTCAATAAGGAAAGAAGGATAAAATGTTTTATATGTGATGACTTGTTAAACTCCTTCATCACAACAAAAATGCTGAATGAATGTGGGAAAGGAACTTACAGAGGGAAAGAATATTCTTGTTGTTTGAAGAGAGATAAGAAATGGTGGGAAATGAGAGTTATGGGGATTCATTATATACATGTATGTAATTAACAAAGAAATAAATATTAAAGAAAAAAGACCTCCAAGTAATAAAATGCTCTTTGGGAAGAAAAGAGTTTTAGTAAGAGACAAAGGGGAATATGAACCATAAAAAAGTAAACATTATAAAATGTGGACATAAATACTAATGTTTTTTACAATAGGAGACTAAAGAAGCACAGGATTTCTCCACAGCTAGCTGTGAACAAAACCAAATATTCATAAATACTACAAATGAAATGAAACAAATTATATCAGTAAGAGAAGGCAAAAATATGATTGCCTCTAGTTGAATTTCCAAATGAATATTCAGAGTAGTTAAAACAGTGATTTCACCTTTGAAAGATCTTGACATTTTTTTTTTCAGAAACATTGTGAGAATAAGCACATGGTGTTTTGAAACACACTAGGTCTGGTGACCCCTTATATGGCCATGCGAAATTAATGCACTTGGATTTGACCTTTTTATTGTACTAATTTTATTTCATGCACTTTGAGAATAGCTAGACTGCAGTTTAACACCAATTTCTTGATCTGTCTGCAAATATTCTTAGGATAAATAAATATATCTGGTTTTCTTATCTCTAGTTTCCTGAAGTCATACATTTATGGATATTTTAACCATAAGTCCTCAATCTACTGTTAGGTATAAGCTCTCTTATTCTCTCTCTCTCTCTCTCTCTCTCTCTCTCTCTCTCTCTCTCTCTCTCTTTCTCTCCCCATGTGTATATATTTGTGTGTTATAATTGTGTGTACATCTATGTGTTCTAATCCATATCAATTTCTCACTTCAATTACTTCATCGTATTTTTGAGACAATCTCTCACTTTAATTAAAAATTTAGCTTTGTTTTGATTAGACTGAATTACCCACAGTTCCTCAAGATTGGTCTATCTCGGTACCTCAGCACAAGACCTACCAGGATCAACTTGGTGCTCATTTCTTGAATTACATAAGAGGAACAGCCATACATAGATATTATATGTGTGCTGAGGAACTAAACTCAGGTTCCCATGGTTGTGTAGCAAGTCCTTTTTTCATATTTTATTTACATTTCAAATGTTTCAGATCTCCCCTTTGGAACCTCCCCATTCCCTCCGCCTTCCCCCTGCCAATATGGGGATATTCTCCAACCCACCCTACCACCCACCCACCCACTCTCATCTTTCCTCCTTGTCATTCTCCTACACTGGGGGATCTAACACCCTCAGGACCAAGGGCCTCCCCTCCCCATGATGGATAACAAGACCCTCTTCTGCCGCATTTGTGGCTAGCACCATGGGTCTCTCCATGTGTATTCTTTAGTTGGTGGATCAGTCTCCTGAAGTATCGGGGGGTCAGGCCAGTTGCCACTGTTGTTACCTCCCTGGGGCTGCACACTCCCTCAGCTCCTTCAGTCCTTTCTCCAAGCCCACCATCTGGGACCTCGTACTCGGTACTACTGTTCCTGCGAAGTGACTCTTGGGAATTTCAAACTTTTAGGCTAATAACCACTTAACGGTGAGTACATACCATGTTCATTCTTTTGTGACTGTGTTACCTGGCTCAGAATGATGTTTTCAAGATCCATGCATTTGTCTACGAATTTCATGAACTCATTGTTTTTAATACCTGAGTAGTATTCCATTGTGTAAATGTACCACATTTTCTGTATCCATTCTTCTGTTAAGGGACATCTGGGTGGTTTCCAGCTTCTGGCTATTATAAATATGGCTGCTATGAACATAGTGGAACATGTGTCTTTATTACATGTTGGAGCATCTTCTGGGTATATGCCCAGGAGTGGAATAGCTGGGTCCACAGGTAGTATTATGTTCATTTTTCTGAGGGTCCGCCAAACTGATTTCCAGAGAGGTTGTATCATCTTGCATTCCCACCAGCAATGGAGGAGTGTTCCTCTTTCTCCACATCCTCGCCAACATCTGCTATCACCTGAGTTTTTGATCTTAGCCATTCTGACTGGTGTGAGGTGGAATCTCAGGGGTGTTTTGATTTGCATTTCCCTGATGACAAAGGATGCTGAACATTTCTTTAGGAGCTTCTCGGCCATTCGAGTTTCCTCAGTTGAGAATTCTCTGTTTAGCTCACTTCCCCATTTTTTGATAGGGTTATTTGGATTTCTGGCGTCTAGCTTCTTGAGTTCTTTGTGTACTTTGGATATTAGCCCTCTATCACATGAAGGATTGGTAAAGATCTTTTCCCAATCTGTAGGTTGCCGTTTTGCACTATTCACAGTGTCCTTTGCCTTACAGAAGCTTTGTAGTTTTATGAGGTCCCATCTGTCAATTCTTGATCTTAGAGCACAAGCCATTGGTTTTCTGTTCAGGAACAATTTCCCTGTGCCCAAGTGTTCGAGATTCTTCCCCACTTTCTCTTCTATTAGATTCAGTGTATCTGGCTTTATGTGAAGGTCCTTGATCCACTTGGACTTGAGCTTTGTACAGGGAGATAGGAATGGATCAATTCGCAATCTTCTACATGTAGACCCCCAGTTGATCCAGCACCATTTGTTGAAGATGCTGGTTTTTTTCCACTGTATGGTTTTAGCTCCTTTGTCGAAGATCAAGTGACCATATGTGTGTGGGTTCATTTCTGGGTCTTCGATTCTATTCCATTGATCAACCTGCCTGTCATTGTACCAATACCATGCAGTTTTTATCACTACTGCCCTGTAGTACAGCTTAAGGTCAGTGAGGCTGATTCCCCCAGAAGACCTTTTATTGTTGAGGATAGTTTTTGCTATCCTGGGTTTTTTGTTATTCCATATGAATTTGAGAATTGCTCTTTCTAGGTCTATGAAGAATTGAGTTGGAATTTTGATGGGGATAGCATTGAATCTGTATATTGCTTTCTGCAGGATGGCCATTTTACCTATGCTAATCCTGCCAATCCATGAGCATGGGAGATCTTTCCATCTTCTGAGGTCTTCTTCAATTTCTTTCTTCAGAGACTTGAAGTTCTTGTCATACAAATCTTTCACTTGTTTGGTTAGAGTCACACCAAGATATGTTTTAAAGAAGTATATGTAGTTCATCCTAAGTGAAATTTTGATTAACTTTATATAGGCTACTGTTGAACGTGAAGATTGAGTCCTGCTCATGATCTGATCTTATAGCACCCAAGATGGCCAGAACTGGGTGACCAACACCACAATGAATTGCGTTGTTTGATGTCAATCATCAATCAAGAACTTCTCTCTATACTTCCTTATAAGCCAATCTTCTGGATGCATTATCTCATATAAGATTCCTTCTTTCCAAATGACCTTAGATAATATCAAGTTGATATAAAAACTAGTAGTCACCACATTAAGTAATGAGAATCCTGTTACTAGAAATAACATGAATGTTAATTAATAATATTCTGATTAAAATATAGCAAGCACACAAAGCCATGTATAACTTGTTATCACTTGTGTATAAACTATGAGAATGCATTGTAAAGAATAATGTAGTGATGGCTATGATGTATAAATCATGAAGTGATATATGTTCATATGGTCAGATCAAGGAATTATTAGGCTTGGGATATAGACTATTAGTTATATGATTATTGATCATGTACAAGGCCCTTAGTTGATTGCCACTAACACAGAAAAGCATTATTAGGTATTTGACAAGACTTTTTAATACTTATATATATGAAATGACAATTTTACAATATGTTACACAATCTCAAAAATTCTCAAAAATCTTACCAACTTCAAACTTTTTGGTAGCACATATACTAAAATTTGAATGATGAAATTTGTTTACAATAAAGAATATGTTCTTTATACTGGAATCTGCCATCATTTTATCTCTTCTTTTTATTTTATTTTATTTTTTTTTCTGAGTCAGGGTTTCTCTGTGTAGCCCTGGTTTCCTGGAACTAACTCTGTAGACCAGGCTGGCCTTGAACTCAGATATTCGCCTGCCTCTGCCTCCCAAGTGCTGGGATTAAAGGCGTGCACTACAACTGCCCGGCTCATCTCTTCTTTTTAAAAAAATAATGTAAATTATTTTTATTTTGTGGGTTAAAAGCATATCTGTGTAGGCCAGAGAATAATTTGACGGTTTTCAGTTCTTGAACTCTTGTTCTCAGGTTTAGTGGCAAATATCATAGCACCAATTCACTTAAGGAGCTAAAACTGTTAAATGTAAGTATGCATGACATTAAAATGGACAATTAGGATTGATGTGCTAATAGTGATCTAAAAGATACATGTGATAAATTGCAGGATTTGTGAAATTTAGTTCCACATAAAGCTAGCCCTCAAATAGAATTCAGATTTTCCAAGGAGGAAAAGGTCTACACCATGATTGAATATTATTTGTTTGCTAGTCTGTATTTAATGGCCCTTATCTAAAACCATTGCTGATGCTATAGAAGATGTAAAAATAATTAAGTTGTGGTTTGAAGAGATGCCCTGGAAGTTAAGAGTGTTTGAGACTCTTGCGAAGGACCCAGACAGTTTCCAGCTCTCACATGGTAACTCACAACAATCTGTAGCTTCAGTTCCAAAAGATTTGACTCTCTTTTTGAGCATCTTTTATATATATATATATATTTTTTATATATATTTGCATATATATATATATATATGCAAATATTCTTACATATAAAATAGATCTTATAAAATTTGGATGAATCCTTTACTGATACTGTGTCATTACTCTGGCTGTGCATTTTTGTTGTATATTTAATGTAATCTGTTTTTATTTTTAATTAAACTTCATACACACACACACACACACACACATATATATATATCTTTGTGCACAACCTGCCTTTCTTCCCCCCACGGAGTCCAGAAGAGGTATTCTGGTACTCTAACTCCCTGGAACTGGAGTTATGGATGGTTATGAACCATAATGTGAGTGTAGTGAATTGAACACGGGTCTAATGCAAGAACAACAAACGTTTTAAACTGAGTCATCCCTCTAAATCTGAGAGTATTTTGTAAAGAAAGAAATGTACTTGAAAAAAATACTACCTATGATAAAATTCTTGAAAGGATCTAAAGATGCTTATTAATTCCTTTTCACAGAAAATTTCAAACTATATTTGTAAATAAAATATTATCTTATAGCATGTTAAATTATTTAATTTTTAAATTGTTTTGATTGAAATTTACTAAGAATTAACTACTGTTTGCAATCTGTCAAATTTAGGTTATGTTTCATAGATGAGTCTTCATTATGCCACTGTTTCATATAACTATATCAATAAAATAAAGAAAAATAATTCAAAATGAAGCAAGCTGAGTATGAATATTATAATTGCTTGTGTAAAACACAGTTTAATAACCATGATTATTTTAATATTTGAATACATGGTAGAAGGATGCTATGAATAGCTTATTTTTTTGTGAAATTGTAGACTATAAACTTAATAGTCATAAACATTTGTAGTAATGCATATTAGTATAATATTTGCACTCAAAATAGTATCATACTTATATACAGAAGAGCAATGGGGCAGTGACTACTTCTGGAAACAAATTCTGAATCAAGAAAATTTATTATCTGTGTTTCTACAATAGAGGGAATTAAGAATGAAGAGGGAATATGTGCCTAACCTGCTCTTACTGAAGCTGAACCAACCCGATCTATTGCAACAATAATTTATTTGATTTGGGGCTCAAGATCTCACTTAATGAGATGAGAGCAGTGAATAGATTAAATTTAATTGCTGTGCATGCCACAACTATTCAGTGTAAACAAGGAAATAAAATCAGGATTGTATAAAAGCCACTCCAATATCTTAGATTAAGTAATAAATTAAAAGGTAGTTAAAAAATCATGCCCAAATTCCATGTTATCTACATAGCACCAAACTAGGCATAGCCATGTTAGCCAAATTTGATAATAATAGAAGTCATCTTAAAAGTGTCATCATAAACAGATAGATTACATTTTCCTATCACCTCTAATTAGTTTTGTGGCTGTTGAGAGGCAATTTAATCTCCTTGATCCTCCTTAGACAACAGGTAAACAGACTGATTTCAAAGTAGATTAGATTTTGAGTCCTATTTCTCTGTTGACTTAAAATGTTTTACAAAAATACATCTAGAATTTCCCCCAAAGACATGACTCTGAACATAAACTAATTGCAGGATTAAAACTGAAAATTTCAACAAATTTTAAGTCACAGTGAACTGAAGAGGAAAGAAAGACAGGAAACATTACAAGCTCTATTTTGATGACTTCTTCCTCTTTCCTTTCTTCATATAGCTGGATAATTCTTACAAATATCTATATCTATATCTATATCTATCTGTATCTGTATCTGTATCTGTATCTATATAGATATTAACTTAAATAGTAAAAAACAAAAAGTCAACTAAAACAGCTTCACAATCTTAAAGTATAGGGTGTCCAACTTACCTTGTATGTTTGTAGAAGGACTCATAGACTACTATTGATAATAGAATATGTGTGAAAATAATGCATGACTAAGAAAACAGATAATGTATTCATACTCAGTTGGATGTGATTATCCAAATAAATGCTTAAAGAAAACAAAGAATGTGGTTGGCGTTTGTCTCACAGATATCAGTAGTTTCAGATAGATTGTAGAAATCCATACAATATATACATATAATGCTTCCAGACTATTGTGAAGTGTCTGAACTTTATTTTAAGAGATTTTATTTCATTATTTCGTTCTTTATGCAATGCCAACTGTTGTGGTTTAGGATTAATTAAGATGAAAATGGTCTGACCATAATCCTTAGGACAGAGGGACTGAGGAATTGCCAAGAGGAAGGAGCCTTCCTGTTTCCATCTGTGGTGGGAGATCTCTGCCTGGGTTGCCAGGGCTCCAATAGCCTCCCAGGAATATGGAAATGCCCTTGAGAGGGGGTAAAAGGAGTAACAATGCTCAGTGGGACTCTCCTGAAATCCTTAGGACACAGGGACTGAGGAACAGCCAGGAGGAAGGAGTCTTCTGGTTTACATCTGTGGCAAGGGACCTCTGCCTGGGTCACCAGGGCTCCATAACCAAATAGTGCTGTGAGAAAGCCAGCCTCCCAGGAGTGTGGGCAAGCCTATTTGCTCAAAGAGACCCACCTGGAATACCCAGGTCACAGGGACTGAGCAGAGGACTTCTGGTTTCTTTCAGTGGCCAGGAAGCAGATCCTGTGACACAGGGCTCCATACTCAAATAGTTCCAGGAGAAAGCTGGTATCTCAGGAGTGCCAACATACCTTCAAGCATAGGCAAGACCAATATTTCTGTTCAAATTCACTGGATCAAGAGGGACCCCTGCAGAGCCATCAGGACAAGGAAACAAGGGACAGCTGGGGACTAGATCCTTCTTGTTTCTGTCTGCACCCCAAGGCTGACCCTGTTCCATAGCTCTCCAAACCCAAATTCCTCTCTGAGAGAAGTGGTATTCAAGGAGTATTAACACCTAGGCTTGCAGGAAAGACAAGCCACTGTAAGAGAGAGTAAGACCAGCTAACACCAGAGATAACCAGATGGCGAAAGGCAAGGACAAGAACATAAGGAACAGAAACCAAGGTTGCTTGGCATCATCAGAACCCAGCTCTCCCACCACAGAAAGACCTGGATATCCCAACACACCAAAAGCAAGAACCATACTTAAAATCACATTTAATGATGATGATAGAAGATTTTAAGAAGGAAATAAATAACTCCCTTAAAGAAATAAAAGAGAACAAAGGTAAAAAAATAGAAGCCCTTAAAGAGGAAATGCAAAAATCCCTTAAAGAATTACAGGAAAACACAATCAAAAAGACGAAGGAAATGAATAAAACCATCCAGGAACTAAAAAATAGAAGTAGAAACAATAAAGAAACCACAAAGGGAGACAACTCTGGAGTTAGAAAACCTAAGAAAGAGATCAGGAATCTTAAGATGCAAGCATTACCAACAGAATACAAGAGATAGAAGAGATAAATTAAGGTACAGAAGATACCATAGAAAACATGGACATGACAGTCAAAGAAAACACAAAATTCAAAGAGCTCCTAACCCAAAACATCCAGGATATCCAGGATACAATGAGAAGACAGAATCTGAGGATAGTAGATATAGAAGAGAGTGAAGATTCCCAACTTAAAGGACCAGTAAAAATCTTCAACAAAATTGAAGAAGAAAACTTCCCTAACCTAAAGAAAAGGATGAACATAAATATACAAGAAACCTACATAACTCGAAAAAGATTGGACCAGAAAAGAAATACCTCCCGTCACATTGTAGCCAAAACACCAAATACACAAAATAAGGAAAGAATATTAAAAGTAGTAAAGGAAAAATGTCAAGTAACAGATAAAGGCAAACCTATCAGAATTACACCAGACTTCTCACCAGAGACTATGAGAGCTAGAAGATCCTGGACAGATCTCTTATAGACTCTAAGAGAACACAAATGCCAGCCCAGGCTGCTATACCCAGCAAAACTCTCAATAATCATAGATGATGAAACCAAAATATTCTATGACAAAACCAAATTTGCACAACATGTTTCCAAATAACCCAGTCCTACAAAGAATAATAGATGGAAAACGTAAACTTAAGGAGGGAAATTAGACCGTAGAAAAAGCAAGAAAGTAATCTTTCAACAAACTCAAAAGAAGATAGCCACACACACTCATAAAAATAACATTGAAAATAACAGGAAGCAAAAATAACTATTCCTTAATATCTCTTAACATCAATGGTCTCAATTCCCCAATGAAAAGGCATAGACTGACAGATTGGATCCATAAACAGGACACAGCATTTTGCTGCATCCAGTAAATATGCCTCTATGTTAAAGACAAACACTACCTCAGAGTAAAGGGCTGGAAAACAATTTTCCAGGCAAATGGTCCCAAGAATCAGACTGGAGTAGACATTCTCATATCGGATAAAATTGACTTTCAACCAAAAGTCATCAAAAAAGAAAAGGAAGGATACTTCATCTTCATCAAAGGAAAAATCTACCAAGAAAAACTCTCAATTCCGTACATCTATGGCTCGAATGCAAGGCCACTCACATTCAAAAAAGAAACTTTATAAAAGCTTATAGCACACATTGCACCTCACACAATAATAGTGGGAGACTTCAACACCCCACTATCATCAATGGACAGATCTTGGAAAAACAAACTAAACAGAGACACAGTGAAACTAAAAGATGTTATGAGCCAAATGGATTTAACAGAACATCTATAGAACCTTTCATCCTAAATAAAAAGAATATACCTTCTTCTTAGCACCTCATGGTACCATCTCCAAAATTGATCATATAATTGATAACAAAACAAACCCCAACAGATATAAGAAGACTGAAATTATCCCATGCCTCCTATCAGATCACTATGGAATAAGGCTGGTCTTCAATGTCAACAACAACAACAGAAAGCCCACATACACAAGGAAGCTGAACAACACTCTACTCAATGATAACTTTGTCAAGGAAGAAATAAAGAAAGAAATTAAAGACTTCCTAGAATTTAATAAAAATAAAAGTACAACATACCCAAACCTATGGGACATAATGAAAGCAGTGTTAAGAGGAAAACTCATAGCTCTGAATGCCTCCAAAAAGAAATTGGAGAGAGCATATACTAGCATCTAAACAGCACACCTGAAAGCTCTAGAACAAAAGGAAGCTAATATACCCAAGAGGAGTAGAAGGCAGGGAATAATCAAATTAAGGGCTAAAAATGACCAAGTAGAAACTAAAAGAACTATACAAAAAATCAACAAAACCAGGAGCTGGTTCTTTGACCAAATCAACAAGATAGATAAACCCTTAGCCAGACTAAACAGAGGGCACAGAGACAGTATGCAAATTAATAAAATTAAAGATAAAAAGGGAGCAATAACAACAAATTCTGAGGAAATTTAAAAATCATCAGTTCCTACTACAAAAGCCTATACTCAGCAAAATTGGAAAATCTGGATGAAATGGACAAGTGTCTAGACAGATACCAAATACCAAAGTTAAGTCAGGATCAGATAAACCATCTAAATAGTCCCATAACCCCTAAAGATATAGAAACAATCATTAAAAGTCTTGAAATCGAAAAAGCCCAGGACCAGATGGGTTCAGTGCAGAATTCTATTAGACCTTCATAGAAGACCTAATACCAATACTCTTCAATCAATTCCACAAAATAGAAACAGAATGAACACTACCCGATTAAGTCAATGAGGCTGCAGTTAAACTGATACCAAAATCTCACAAAGACACAACAGTAAAACTTCAGACCAATTTCCCTTATGAATATCTATGCAAAAATACTCAATTAGATTCTTGCAAACCAAATGCAAGAACACATCAGAATGATCATTCACCATGATCAAGTAGGCTTCATCCCAGGGATGCAGGGATGGTTCAATACCCAGAAATCCATCAATGTAATTGACTACATAAACAAACTCAAAGAAAAAAACCACATGCTCATTTCATTAGATGCTGAAAAAGCATTTGACAAAATTCAACATCTCTCCATAATAAAAGTCTTAGAAAGAGCAGGAATTCAAGGATCATACCTAAACATGGTAAAAGCAATTTACAGCAAACCAGTAACCAACATCAAACTAAATGGAGAGAAACTTGAAGCAATCCCACTAAAATCAGGGACTAGACAAGGCTGTCCACTCTCTCCTTATCTATTCAATATAGTACTTGAAGTTCTAGCTAGAACAATTAGACAACAAAAGGAAGTCAAAGGGATACAAATTGGAAAGGAAGAAATCAAAATATCACTATTTGCAGATGATATGATGGTATACTTAAGTGACCCGAAAAACTCCACTAGAGATCTGCTACAGCTGATAAACACTTTCAGAAAATTGGCTGGATACCAAATTAACTCAAGCAAATCAGTAGCCTTCCCATACTCGAAGGATAAACAGGCTGAGAAAGAAATTAGGGAAATGACACCCTTCACAATTGTCACAAACAATATAAAGTATATTGGTGTGACTCTAACCAAACAAGTGAAAGATCTGTATGACAAGAACGTCAAGTCTCTGAAGAAAGAAATTGAAGAAGACCTTAGAAAATGGAAAGGTCTCCCATGCTCATGGATTGGCAGGATTAATATAGTTAAAATGGCCATCCTGCCGAAAGCAATCTACAGATTCAATGCAATCCTCATCAAAATTCCAACTCATTTCTTCATAGACTTAGAAAGATCAATTCTCAAATTCATATGGAATAACAAAAAACACAGGATAGCAAAAATTATTCTCAACAATAAAAGAACTTCTAGGGGAATCAGCAATCCCTGAACTTAAGTTGTACTACAGATCAGTAGTGATAAAAACTGCATGGTATTGGTACAGTGACAGGCAGGTAGATCAATGGAATAGAATTGAAGACCCAGAAATGAACCCACACACTTGATCTTTGAGAAAGGAGATAAAACCATCCAGTGGAAAAAAGACAGCATTTTCAACAAATGGTGCTGGATCAACTGGGGGTCTACATGTAGAAGAATGAGAATTGATCCATTCCTATTTCCCTGTACAAAGCTCAAGTCCAAGTGGATCAAGAACCTCCATATAAAACCAGATACACTGAATTTAATAGAAGGGAAAATGGGGAGAAGTCTCGAACACATGGGTACAGGGGAAATGTTCCTGAGCAGAACACCAATGGCTTATGCTCTAAGATCAAGAATCGACAAATGGGACCTCATAAAATTACAAAGCTTCTGTAAGGCAAAGAACACTGTAAATAGGACAAAACGGCAACCTACAGATTGGGAAAAGATCTTTACCAGTCCTACATTTGATAGATGGCTAATATCCAGTATATACAAAGAACTCAAGAAGCTAGACTCCAGAGACCCAAATAATCCTATCAAAAACTGGGGAACAGAGCTAAACAGAGAATTCTCAACTGAGGAAACTCATAGGGCTGAAAAGCACCTAAAGAAATGTTCAACATCCTTAGTCATCAGGGAAATGCAAATCAAAACAACCCTGAGATTTCACCTCACACCAGTCAGAATGGCTAAGATCTAAAACTCAGGTGACAGCAGATGTTGGCGAGGATGTGGAGAAAGAACACTCCTCCATTGCTGGAGGGAATGCAAGCTGACACAACCTCTCTGGAAAACAGTTTGGCAGACCCTCAGAAAAATGAACAAAATACTACCTGAGGACCCAGCTATACCACTCCTGGGCATATACCCAGAAAATGCTCCAACATGTAATAAAGACACATGTTCCACTATGTTCGTAGCAGTCATATTTATTATAGCCAGAAACTGGAAATGACCCAGATGCCCCTCAACAGAGGGAAGGATACAGAAAATAAGGTAAATTTACACAGTGGAATACTTCTCAGCTGTTAAAAACAATGACTTCATGAAAGTCGCAGTCAAATGGATGGAACTTGAAAATATCATCCTGAGTGAGGCAACTCAGTCACAAAAGAATGAACATGGTATGTACTCATTGTTAATTGGATATTAGCCCAAAAGTTCGAAATACCCAAAAGTCACTTCACAGCAACCATTGGGCTGAGCGTGAGGTCGCAGATGGAGGAGTTGGAGAAGGTACTGAAGGAGCTGAGGGAGTTGGCAGCCCCATGGAGGGATCAACAGTGGCAACTGGCCTGACCTCCCGATGCTTCTGGAGACTGGATCACCAAACAAAGAATACACATGGACGGACCCATGGTGCTGGCTACATATATGGCAGAGGAGGGTTTTGATAGCCACTAGGGGGAGGAGAGGCCCTTGTCCTGAGGGTGTTAGATGCCCCAGTATAGAAGAATGCCAAGGAGGGAAGGCAAGAGTGGGTGGGTGGGTTCGAGGAATACCCCTATAGAGGGAGGGGGACGGGGAAGGGGATAGAGAGGTTCCAAAGAGAAGATCTGGAAAGTGGGAAACTTTTGAAATATCCAAAAAATTAAATTAAAAAAAAAAAAACATTTGAAGTATCCAAAAAATTAAATAAAAAACAAAACAAAACAGAAAAAAAAAAAGATGAAAATGGTCTGACTGACCCTACTTATTTTACATAAAGTATGGATAAAATGAATGAGGGGAAAGTCCTAACAAGTTTGAGATATAACATTTTCAGAAACTTAAATCCTAGTTGAAGGATAATTAGGCCTGGAAGTGGGGAATGCACTTCAGTGATCAGGTACTTCACTACCATGTTCCTATCTTTCGGCTTCATACTCAACACTAGAAATAAATTTAAGTGTATTTGTTTGTATATTTATTTATATAACTGTAGATATATGAACAACACCCGAGTATCTTAACTGGAAGGAACTAATCTAGGGTCTACATGTATGTAACATATGTCTATTGAAGTGTCTTGGTCAGTTTTGATGTTTTTGTTTAGATCCACTAGGGAAATCTATAATTTTTAATTTTAAATAATATAGTCATATATGGCAAGAATTATATTTATTTTGTGTTTATTAACAATTTTCAATAAGAGAAATAATACTGTAATATACATTATTTCTCAGAAATATCAAAAGAAACAAACAAATAAGCAGAAGAAAAATGTCTTTTAAATCTTTTTAGTGATTTACTACAATTGTTGTGGTCTAGGCATTAACAGCTGGAAAGGAATGTTTGCCAATGTGTAAAAGATGCTTTGGGATGCTAAGATAGGGGAGGGGATATGGGAAGCAGGAAGTTGTCATCATTATGCAAGAAAGAATTTACTACCAGAAAGTGTTGCTAGTGTTCACATTTAGAAGCTTTGGTCTTCCATTACTCTTTGGCATTGACTTGATTCTAATTTCCCTCCAAGAACACGATTTGCCTCACAGCCATAAGAAAAGTTGATTTTCTTCATAAATTCATTGTTATAGTTGGATTCTTAGGGAGAATTAATTGCCATACCCTTTGTTATTATTTCCAGATTACAATCTACCCTCATCTTCTCTGAAAATTTCCATTTATATATTTCATGTGTTAACTATAGATGAGTAGATTATTCTCACAGCTGAACTATCATAAATGATATGGTGTACTGTGTATGCAAGTGTGTGTGTGAGAGAGAAATGGAAAGAGAGAGACAGAGAGAGAAATGAATATGTGTGTTTGTGAGTGTGTGTAGTCACTTGTATAACAACAAAATGTCAACTTTAAGAATGTGCTTCTTATGTAGCCGAGGATGGCCTTGTTGGACATCAATAGGAAGAGAGGCCTCTGGTCTTGTGAAGGCTGGATGCCCCAATGTAGGGGAATGCCAGGGCAGGGAAATGGGTGTAGCTGGGTTGGTGGGGGAACACCCTCATAAAAGCATGGGAGGATGGGATAGGGGTTTTTCAGAGGGCAAACTGGGAAAAGGGTTAACATTTGAAATCTAAATAAAGAAAATATCTAATAAAAAAATTAAAAAATATTGTGCTTCTATTGATATCCAGCTTTTTATTTGTTTATTTATTGATACAGTGTCTCTCATTGAACTTAGATATCTTTGTTTTGTAAGACAGCAATGCCGTGTAGTTTCCAGGATCCACACACATCTACCTCCACTCAAAGGCATTTGCTGTGAAGCCAAGCTCTAACGTCAGTGCTGGACACATGAACTCAGGTTCTCATGATTACATACCAAGTATTTTTCCAATGGATCCAAATTTCAAGTCCCCCATGAGATTTGTTTTTTGTTTGTTTGTTTGTTTTTGTTTTTGAAAAGTGGTTTTGTATTTACCAAAATATTTTTTTAAAAAAATACCTATAATTTTGCCAATGATTTCAAACATGCAACTAATTATTCTTCAATGTAATGGTAACAGACCATAATTTAACCATTCATTCTAATGGCTAAATCATATTTTTCATTGCTGTTACTTCTCCATAGTCTCAATTGCAGGTAATGTCTTCTTTCTTCACTGTTTTCATTTTTATTTTCAGCCCACATAGAACTCAAACCTTTCATATTTGCTAATTTTATTTGCTAATTTTTTATTATTTTGTTTTTATTTTATCAAGTTTCAATTCAATGATCTAGTATACTTGCATTTGTAAAATAACTCTCAGTTCTTTCTTCATTTCTGTTTTATTATACTATTTAGAATAGCACAGAGATGAATAATCACAATTTCTACCTATTCAGTGGTAACACTCGTGGAGCTGAATGCAATTGGAGTAAACCTATAATTGGCCCTACTTTAAATTCTTGATTGCTACCTTGAAGTGGGCCTAGCTTTTTAAACTGTCCATCATTAACTAGGGCATTCATTCTTATTTGAACTTAGTCTCATAGCAAATGGATTATTAGCATCTTCAATTATCTGCCCAATAAACATACCAAATTTAACACAATAAAAATAAACACTTGATTTACTCTTGACCTCTACAACCTATTCTTCATGCAAGTTTACCATTTCAGTTAATGAGAAATCATCACAGTTATTCAAATAGGCCTAGAAATATTCTGTTTCTCTGAAAAGAAGAAACTAATGAGATATTATGATCAGATAATATTTAATCAGAAGTGTCTTTTTGGCAAATGATAGAATCCATCTCGTTATTGAAATAAAAATTTTAGAAGGTACTACAATTAAAACTGAACATATTTGCTTGTTTAACTTAAAGCAAAGTACAACTTATTTATAATTATATCATATCATATATTTGGTATGAGATATTTAGATAATAAATAGCAAATTTTCTTTCTCTTGGGATTATCGGTTTATTTTGTTTTAAGATAACTAAACAAGAAGCTGCTTCATTTGCTCTTGCTAAAGATTCAGAAATTCCCACCACACTGCAGGAAGCCAGGAGAGTAAGCATACTGTCTTATTCATGGCTTTATCTGTTCATACTATCAATTGGCACATACTTGCTTATTGTTGTTAGCTGTTTTGTTCATTTGGTTTATTTACCTTTATTTCATTTGCAGGATTTTTTTAAAAGAAAGTTTCATAAAATATCATCCTGATTGAGGTAACCCAATTGAAAAAGAACACGCATGGTATACACTCACTGATAAGAGAATATTAGCACAAAATCTCTGAATACCCAAGATACAATTCACAGACCACATGAAGCTCATGAAGAGTGAAGAACGAAGTGTGGAAGCTTCTGTCTTTCTTAGAAAAGGGAAGAAAATACTCACGGGAGCAAATATAGAGACAAAATGTAGAGCAGAGACTGAAGGAAAAGCCACCCAGAGTCTTTCCTACCTAGGGATTCATCCCATAAACAGTCACTGTCTGACCCTAGTGTGAATGCCAAGAAATGCTTGGTGAAAGGAGCCTGATATAGCTGTCTCTTGAGAGGCCTTGCCAGAGTCCTACAAATACAAGGACTAACCAAGGAGTACATGTGGCTCCAGCTGCATATATAGCACAGGACGGCCTTGTCAGGCATCAATGGGAGGAGAGGTCTTTGGTCCTTTGAAGGCTCAATAGATGCCCCAGTGTAGGGGTAATCAAGGGCAGGGAAGAGGGAAGGGGTAGGTGGGTGGGGGAAAACCCTCATAGAAGCAGGGGGAAGGGGATGGAATAGGGGGTTTATGGGTGTGGAGAAATCAGGACAGGGGATAACATTTGAAATGTAAAAAAAGAAAAAATCCAATTTAAAAAATAGAAAGTTCCATTTCTTATTTCTTTTTTAAATTTTTTTTGAAAATTGATTCTACTTGCATACAGTACATCCCAACCACAGCTTTGTCCCTCCCTCTACTGTTTCTTACTAATCCTCACCTTCCCTCTTCTCCAGATCCACCCCTTGCATTTCCTTTTCATAAAAGAGCAGACCTCCAAGAGACAACAAGCAAAAAGGACAAAACAAGACACAATAAGACAGAGTTGTACAAGTTAAACTAATAAGATGAAAGAGTCACCAAAACAGGCAAAGGAGTAAAAGAAATATCCATTCTCACTGTTAGGAATCTGCCAAAACAACTAAGCTAACAGCCATAACATATATGCAGAGGACCCTCTGCAGTCCCATGCAGGTACCATGCTTGCTACATCAGTTTCTGTGAGACCAGGGTGAGTCCTGATTAGTATATTTGGTAACCCATGTTCTCCCAAGTGTCCTCCATACCATCTGACTTTCAATCTTTCCTCTTGGGGGATTTCTCTGAGCTCTGAAGGAAGAAAGCTGATGGAGACCCCAATTTAGACTCTCTACCTGCATAATGTCTAGCTGTGGGTGTCTGCATCTGCTCCCATCTATTGCCAGTGCTTCTCTGATGACATCTAGACTAGGCTCCAATGTATGATATAGCACATAGCAGAATATCATCAGGAATAATTTCGTTTTTAAAGACCTGTGGTTTTGTCCCTATCCTCTGTCCCTAGGTTACCCAGTCTCCAGCTTCTGCTTATCTCAAGCAGAGTCAGGAACTGGCTCCAGGTCCTGGAGTGTGCCTCAGTTAAATCAGAAATTCATTGACTGCTCCCACAAGTTCTGTCCCACCATTGTCCCCAGCACATCTTGAAGGCGGGACTGATTGTACATCAAGAGTTTTGTGGCTGGGTTGATACCCAGATTTCTCTTTCAGTAGCTTACAGAGTACCTTCTCAAGCCATAGAAACTAGAACATATGGGAAGGTGTATATAATTTGGAAAGATCAAATTTGTTTAATCTTTTTTTTTCTTTTTTCTTTTTTTTTTTAATTTTTTATTTTTCCTACTTTATTTACATTTCAAATGTTTCCCCATTTCCAGATCTCCCCTTTGGAACCTCTCCATTTCCTCTCCCCTTCCCCTGCCACTTTGGGGGTATTCCCCCACACACCCACACACCCACACACCCACCCACCCACACTCTTCTTCCCTCCTTGGCATTCTCTTCTACTGGGGGATCTAACACTTTCAGGCCCAAGGGCCTCTCCTTCCCCTGATGGCCAACAAGACCCTCCTCTGCCGCACATGTGGCCAGCACCATGGGTCCCTCCATGTGTATTCTTTGGTTGGTGAATCAGTCTCCAGGAGTATGGGGGTGGGGGGTCAGGCCAGTTGCCACTGTTGCTGCCTCCCCGCGGATGCAAACTCCCTCAGCTCTTTCAGTCCCTTCTCCAAGTCCTCCATCTGGGAACTCACATTCAGCCTTATGGTTGCTGTGAAGTGACTCTTGGGTATTTCAAACTTTTGGGCTAATAACCACTTAACAGTGAGAACATACCATGTTCATGCTTTTGTGACTGTGTTACCTCGCTCAGGATGATATTTTCAAGTTCCATCCATTTGTCTGCGAATTTCCTGAAGTCATTGTTTTTAATAACTGAGTAGTATTCCATTGTGTAAATGTACCACATTTTCTATATCCATTTCTCTATGGAGGGACATCTGGGTTGTTTCCAACTTCTGGCTATTATAACTATGGCTGCTATGAACATAGTGGAACATGTGTCTTTATAAATTTGTTTAATCTTAATGTTAAGTAACCTGAATGCAGAATAAATTCATTACAAGATTATTTTTGCCTCTCTTACCCTTAGAAGTCTCTATTCTTCAGTTTTGTTTCAAGAGCATAATAAGCTATTACTTCATATGTAGTATCTAAATGGTAATAAAGGTGAAGGAATTAGTGGAAATCCAGGGTATTAGTAGTTCAAAAAATCTGCAATTCAATAAAATATCCATAAAGACCTTTTCCACATTTTACAATGTATGTATTTATATAGAGAATGTGGAATTTTCAAGGGAATAGAGAATATTCATAATGTACTATAAAGCAAAGACAATAGACACTTTACTATAGTGTTTTTGAAATGTGGTTACTAATTAAAAATAGATTTTTTGTTATAACGTTTATGTTTATTGTTATGTTACAAAAGAACATGGAACAGCAGCTATACTGGAATTTTTCTAATTATCAAGAACAAGAAGTAACAGAAAATTTAGTCCAATAAGCTACTCAAATTGATTTCTCTGTCTCAGGGGACTTCCATTTCAGTTGATATTGTGAAGCATAAAAATTGCAATAGTTGGAAAGTTGGAAAGAGAGTTGAAATGAGTGAGGACGTTATACTGTCACATCAGCTAGACATTAAGGGTGCTGTAGTCTTAGTAAATGGTACTCTGAACATCCAGGGCTTTATGCAACAGCTACAAAATAATTAGGAAAGCTTTGCCATCAAGAAAAAAAATACAGACAAAAATAAATATTCAGAGATACATAAAAGAAATAAGGTCCTAGAACAGATTGTTTCTTCAAAATTTAGAGAGCAACAAGCATATTTCAAGAGTCAATGAAGCAAATAGAACACCCACTAAAGTACAATTGATAAACTGCTGATGTCTCAGAACAAACAAGTTTGAGAATTTAAATCTCTGCGATGACTTTAAGTGTCAACTTGACAGGATCTGGAATCAAGTAGGAAACAAGCCTCCAAGAATGCCTGTGAAGGGTACTTGGCCTCTTAAGCCTGCTTATGCTTTCAAGGGATTATGTTGATTAGGTTAATGGAGGTGCAAAAAAAAATGCATCCTGATAGTGGGGGGCACCAGACTCTGAGTTTAGGTTCCAGACTGTGAAAATGTGAAAGTGAGCTAGGTAAAAGTGTTCTTGATTGTGGATGTAATGTGATTCCTGTCTCAAGCTCTTGCAACATTGATTTCTCCACAGATGGACCACATTCATAAACTTTGAACCAGAATAAGTGCCTACTTCTCTAACTTGATATATATATATATATATATATATATATATATATATATATATATATA